>ML832960.1:0-11941 GCA_009831015.1 Picea engelmannii
AGTACCAACTTGATGAAAGCTAGTTGGATCTTAACCCTCTAGTTGCATAGACAAATTTGGGAGTTAACAATGGTGACTCAAGGGGATAGGATCCCCTTGTGGGATGTCAAGAACGTTAGGATCTCTATACTTTGCACCTTTAAATAATTGATCTATGGAAAATACGGTTTGTAGACCATTGTGCCTATCCACTAGGCAATGGAGTCAAATGCATGGTACCTTGGTTGATCTGCTATAATGAGGACCCATCCATACATGTCCATTTGCAATTGCAACCTGCAACTCACCTATCATGTACACTCCTCCCACTGGAAAATGAGTTGAAGTTGAAAAATTGTAGAAATCCACTTGGTCAGATGTCAATAAGGAAAACACCTACCAAGAGTGAAGGAACCCACCAATGAGGCTAGTGGGCCCTAAGGTACGTGCACAACATGTCAGTGTGAATAATGATTTGAAGTCGAACACTTACCAAACTCATCAAATCAAGACCCAATGATGATCAATCTTTTTGAATGTGAGACGACTACTAATGAGGCTAACGGCCATGAAGGTGCTTTAGCTTCTGGACCACCTCTCAGATAATGTGTTGGAATCGATGAGAAATGAACTACTAAGAGGAAGCCAATGATGAAAACCTTTCCTTTGGCACGAAGCGAAAACCCGAAAGTACAACAAAATGGCACCATATCCCTAAGGCTAGATGAGGAGCTAACTGACCAAGAAAGATGACTTGATGCAATAAATGAAGAGACTAAACCATTAGGTGACTCAAGACTCATTCTATCGTCTCTTCAATGCCACCCATCTACCAGACTTAGTGCTCACATAGTGGAAATAATGGTGCCCTTATCGAGGCTTGACCTAGACATGAGCATCAAGGAAATGCTAACTGTATTGATGACATCACACTCAAGGGTTTGAATTCAACAAATAACAAACTGTAAACTGAAATTGAATGACAATAAAGGAAATTACAAACCTGCACACATGTGAGGCATTTGTTATGAAGGAAACTAAACTATGAGCTGAGATAAAGTAAGAAAATATGAAAAACTGCAAACTAGAACATGACAACAACGAAACAAAGGAAAATCAGTGAAATAAAGGAACCTACAGGCTGACTTAAGACAAGAAAAGTCAACAGAACTGAAGTCTGAAAATGACAGCAGCAGAAATTCAAGGAAATCTTCAAAATAACAGCAATATAAAAGGTGGCAACTACTCACAGAAACCCAAAAAGTTCACCTTTTCTTCTTCTTTTTTTTAATCGATTTTCTACTTCTCTTGCTCTACCGGAGCCCAAAAACTCTTATCTGGAAGTTTGTCAAAGCTACCATGATCAGTCAATGTACTCGAATGACCAATGTAACCATGTAGCCAAGTGATTGATGACACGGGAAAGATCAACATAGTCAACCCTCCAGTGCAACCAATCATGAAGTCTCCTAAGACGGAAAGATGCATTCATGTGCTTGCTGCTTAAGAAATCAATTAAGTTAGTTGGTTGAAACTTGGAACATGGTATCTCATCAATGATCAATATGGAAGTAGAAGAGCCAAAACACTTCAAATGTACCTCTTGAAACACCTCCATCATCCTGAGCTCAACTGGATCATGAGTAAACTTGATATGCAAGCAATGATCAATCAGAGGATCTTCTTGAAGAACAAAATCTGAATGCGTGATCATGGGCAGATTGTGAGGAAGATCATCTTTTGGTTGAACCAAAAGTTGTTCCCTCTGTTACATTGGTATTTGATCAAATTGTTCTTGGGTCATTGTGAGAATATGTAAGGATAATGTTTCTTGTTGATTCAATTCTGCATGGCTAATTTGTTTCTCTTTTGAATTTTATCATCATTGTTATCCCCATTTTGTGGATAACCAAGGAGATTATGTCTCGAGGCCCTTAGGTTGCAGATATGGAGTGTCGAGAGACTACATGAGCAGCAATACCCTTTTGCATAGTTGGAGACCCTTCTCACCACCACAAAGGTCGCAGATTTTCACATGGCTTCCACCACATCAGCTGGCTTCCGGAAGGCAGTGGGCCTTGCTCCTTGAGGTATAAGTCAGTATTATGGTGAGCATCATTTCAATATTTAAGGCATTTAAGTATGTTGTATCTTAGATTGCTCTAGATTTCATGATATATGCTTGGAAATTATGCCTTTTGCCCTGCTTCACCTTGGTGGTTGACATTGTGCCATAGTAAGTGGTCTTCCTTGGGGATGGGTTTGCTACTAGGAACTCCCTTGAAGATCCATCGTATCGTTGCCGACCATACTTACCATTTTCCATCACTATTTCCACCCATTTCCTTATCTCTTGGGGTTTTAGGTTGTATTGACCCAAGAAGGGGTTGTCCCTCATTCTATGGGAAGAAGGGGCTGAAGGCCCAGAGGGATTGATGTTGGGTAAAAGATAAAAGCCTATGTATGAACCTTCTATATGCTTTGCCCAGGGATCACCCATGAAAACAATGAAACGCTTATCTTTGAGAAAAGGGGGACCCACAATAAAATATGATAAAGAACGCTTAGAAGGTTAGTTGGAGGATAGGAGGTCTCATCACGAACCGACCTATCATGTCCATGAATATCTAGTGGTATGACATTACCATCATCTGGTCACCAAGCCAGGGTAATGGCTCTCAGTTGCATGGCTGGTAGAAAGGAGGTCTCATCACGAGCCAACCTTCTCATTTCCACTAGGTGTTTGTGGGTGACACTGCCATTATCTGGACACCACGCCAGGGGAGTGGCCTTCAACCTTTCCTTAAAATTATGAAAGAACGAAAGAATGGAAAAATAATGGGCTTGGAAAAAGTGCATTGCAAACAACGGTACCACATACCCTCTACAAAGACACCCATGAATCAGACACTACGACCTCTTGTATGTCATGAGCCGTATGTCCATTGAGTCTTGACCCCAACCACTTTACCCACTTTACATGGCTTAGAGAGGGATCTCTTGGAAACTCTCCTTGACCTAGGGCAAGATCTACTCAATAGGATACCTCGTCAACCCTCCCATATTCAAGCTTGACAAGTCGCATAATGTCTTTGAGCAATTAATTGTTTGATTTAGTGATCTTTGATGCACATGCTTAGGTGGCTCATTTATTGATTGGATTCACTTATCATGATGTTATGACTTGAGATCGTTGGAGGGCATGCTTATTTGTCTTTGCAGGACCTAGTTGGTGGACAGTTTTGGAAGAACAAGCCTAGCTTGGGCTTCCATGGGGCTTGAAGCCCACAGGTGGATGCCAAGGGCCCGCATGTTGGATGAGAAAGATCAAACTTGGAAGGCCTAGAAGATGACTTGAACGATGTAGCCTAGCCCCCACAAACTTTTTTCTTAGGAGAGGCAAAACGTCAATTTTAGAGGCATGTCGTCACCTAGGGGGGTTATGGCTTGGTGGTGAGGTGACATGTATTGGCACAAGGACGTTTTGAAGGGATCATGAAGGAAGTAGTTTTGATGCTTGACATGTGGCTTTGGGAAGCCTCTCCAGTCTCCTCCATCACCAATGACCTCCTCTTAGTGCTAAAACGTCCCCTAAAGGGGTGACGTCCATATAAACTAGGGTTTTTCTTTGTGCAAAAATGAAATTTAAATGAAATGTTTAATATTACTTTGTTAAGGGGGCAAGATTAGGGTTGTTGACCCCTAGTCTTGTGGTTTACCCCTAATTATGTCGACAAAGTATCTTGGTGATATTTTGTATAAATAAGAGATCATAAGATCTCATTTTGACATAACTCTCCCTCTTGTGAGAGGCTCTTGGACTGAAATTTTCGTTACACTTGGAGTATTTTGCCTCTTGTGCTATGGAATAATGCTTTTTGGTTATGGTTTGATGATGATGATGGTGCGCTATCTCTAGAAGGTCATTCTCTTGCTTTTGTGGAGGTTTACTTTGGCATGTAAAAGCTTTTTCTTGAATGGGATGGTCTCTCTACTTTGTTATTATCATTTGTGATTCAAGTAAGGTTGTTTTGGCCAAGGCTAGATAGGGAGTATAAGTATATACACCCCTATCTTAGTTTCCACCACTTTATCAAGCTTTTTTGCAAGGGTTTAGTTGAGGAAGTAAGAGGATTTACACCCCTCATCTTCAAACCCTAGCTAGGTTACTTGCCTTGGCAAGTAAGAGGATTTACATCCCCAAGGATTTAGTAACCCTAGCTCTTTCTTCTTGATCCCATTAACCCATAACTAAAGGCACTAGTCTTGCATTGGAGAAATAAATTGCTACCTTGGTAAACATGATTCTTTCAAGTTTTGAATGTCTCTCTTTTGGACAATGATCTTGATGCCTTGGGGATTCTTCCTCCCTTGGGGCACCCTCTTTCTCCCACAAAATTTGATTGCTGTACTAACTTGTTTTCTACAACCATTAGGCTGCAGAAAACTCTAACCCTAACCGCTAATATCTCACAAACTAACCCTAGACTAACCCTCTAACTTTGCCAGTTTAACCTACTAACCTAGGTGCATCTATTGGGCTAGCTTTTGGCACTTTTTGGTCAGATTTGTTGTTGTACTTCATTGAATGCTACAACCATAAGGCTGATATACTGCTGCATAAATTTACTTTTATGACAACCATCTTTATTTAGTTTTGAAGTGCTATTTTCGGTCCACATTGGTTCATAGTTTTATTGCTGACATTGCTAACTAGTCTAGACCTTTTACTTGCTGATTTGGATATAATCTATTGCTGATATAACTGCTGCAAAATAGGGACAACAAGCTTAACTTGATGATCCACTTGATATATTGCTTTGCATCTGGCTTTTTCTTGTGTCTCGAGCAGGTACAATCACTGGGCAAAGCAACACATCCTTTGGGGCAACATTACTTGGTCAACAAGGCATCTCCCTTTTCCTCTCTTCCACTTAGTGAACCGACTTCTAGGGGCCTTTCCATTACCCTTCATTTCTTCTTTCCTTTCCCTTAGGGTCTCTGGGATTGCCTCCCAGGAGTGACCTTAGTCACCCCCCAAGTGCGGGACGTACATCGAGGTGACATTGGGTGTAGTGTTCCATAGTTATAGCACTTCCATTTGTGGTTGGGTCGGGCTTTGCCCAACCTACAACTTGTGCTTCTATACTCACATTAGACTCCTATACAAGGAGAGGAGAGAATGTGACAAATCTCATTGTGTCATTATGGAGTTAGCATAAGTGAGTGAGCACTTGTGCTAGGAGGCTTGGTAATTTCAGCAAGGGAATTTCTGCAATTTTGGCAAATTTGGCCTAGGGTTTCTTGGACATTTTGTTTTTGTTCTTTTCTAGCCAAAGAAGACACACATGTGAGAGGAGGAAAGACAACTGTACAGGAGGAGAGAGAAGGCCGCATGTGTGGAGCAGAATGCACAATAGTCTGTATAGATTCACACTTGTGGAGGCAGCAGTCCGTACAACCGAACATGTGGTACATAATAGGTTCCTATAGTCACGTGTGACAGCCGTACAGGTCCACATGTGTGAGAGGGAAGAACAGGTCCGCACGCGTGAGTTTTGGGCAGTTTAGTAGGTCCGTATAGGCTGATGTCAGTAGCCATACGACTGATGTTAGCAAGCCGCATAGGTGACCTACAACATATTTGCAATTTGGAATTTGTCATGGGTAATTTGCTGATTTTTGTTGTTTCTATGTAATGTTCTTGTTATCGCACAATTTGTAGTTAGGATAATGGATGGATGAAAAGAGGTCAAACTGGCGTAACTGAACCAATCCCACCCAATGTCACCTCGATGGGAAGGGTCTTTCTATTTAGGGAGGTAAATCCCAGGGGAGACGTCCCCGGTGACCTGGGGTTTTGAGAAGGCAAAAAGGATTAAGAGCTCAAAGATAAATTCCCCCTCACAAGTCACCACCTGATCAGAAATTCTGGCTTATAGCCAATAAAATAACCAGAAGTAATAACCAATAAGAGAACCTTCTCGAGACAAAGAAACAAATAACTACATGCACAAGCTTGTTTGCTGGTTAGTACTTCATGTAATAAATGACTTTCTGAAAATGAGCAATTGATAAACAATATTATTGATGAAGCAAATCAATAGTTTGTACAATAGCAATGATTACAATATATATATTACTTCTCAATGAATGCTAAAGGCACTTCACAATAAACAATGGAAATACTTTAGAAACAACGCCTTAGCTAACCATTCAATTGCTTTAAAGATGAAATAAACGCTGCACATAGGTGGTTATGGCACAAGAAAGGTGACGACAACACTAGGGTTAGTAGAGTTAGTCTAGGCTAGGGTTAGTATGGTTAGGGTTTGTTCAAAGGTATTGGAAGTTTGTGAAATCAAGTCACTCAACACATGTGGCCTTAGATCAGTGCGTTCCTAGGGTATATGGAGTCAAAAGGAGGACGCAAAAGCTGAAGGATCAAATGATAATGGTAAAGACTAAGGAAAAGAGAGTTAAACCTTGAGGTGTTGCTATGGCAAGGCCTCAAGGATGAAACCCTAGGGGAGAGAGGCTCACTTTGGTGTAGGGGAACTAGGCCTCAGTGCTCTCTCCTCCTTCCTTAGCTCGAATGGAAAAACGACTAGCTCAAAAGATTGCATAAAACTAAGACAAGAAGGTTTGTAAGTAATGTGTTGCTATGGCAAGGCTTTACTAGGCAAACCCTAGGGAAAATCGACTCACCAAGCTGTAGGGGAACTAGGCCTTGATGCGTTTCTCCTTCTTAGCTCAACAAATAAGAAAATGGCTAGCATGGGAGAAGATGGATGGAGTGTTGCTATGGCAAGGCTCAATCTCACTTCAACAAATAAAATGGCTTAAAACCTTGGTGGGGACATGAGACAAGGACCTTCAATGTGTGCTTGTCACCTAGGGTTTAATTAAGCAAATTATAACCATAAATGCAAGAAAAACAATACTACAACCATTCAATTAAGAAGTTTTGAAGAAATTAAATTACATTTAACCAAGAAATCATATAGCAAACCCTAGTTGTAACACCTTCCACCAAGATAAATGCCAAAAATGCCAATACAAGTCCAAAAATGTCTTCCTTCAACAAGTGCGCCTCACAATTTCAGCCAAGAACCCTTAGAATGGCGCAAATTTCAGACCTCACTAATGAGTGAGTGAAAGATCATGAAAAAATGAAGGTGAAAACCCTAAATTTATACAGTACAATGACCTAATTTTACCTTTTAGGTCATAAAAAGGCCGACAAGGCCAAAATACTAAAATCATAATGTTTTACATTAAATGTTTAAATTAAAACCCTAATCAGGCAATAGAAAGATGTCATCCCCTTTCTTGTGTGACATTATCCCCTTTGAGGGAAATTGCAGCCTCCTGAAGCAAAACGTTAGCCCTCCTTGGGCTTCTCCAAGCTGCCACATGTGCCAAACCCCATGTCCATCTGCCAAAACGCTCATGAAGAAAGAATGACGTCATGAACCTCCTGGGTGACGTCCTAGGCCTTTCAAGGCCAACGTTCCACTGAAAAGGGGACAATCCCCCTAGGTCAAGCTCTGCCAGGGTGCCTGTACAAGAAGTCCTTCTTGTCTCTGGTGCAAACCCCTCTGTCCTGTCTGTGCCCCCTGTTGGGGTCTCAACATCCATTTGGTAGGCTCTTCAGCCCCATGGAGGTCGAATTGATCATTTCCCCATGTGTACCTGTCCATTGGTACACGTTCGTCGGGCATGATCCTGCACATCAACAACTACGCCCTCCATGGGCTCATAAGTCACAGGGATCATAGCAATGTCAATCACATCTAATCATCAATATTTATTAAACATGTGCATAAAACCCCTTTACCCCAGTCTAGTGCTCAAAGAGATTATACAAGTCTGCAATACAAGTTTGGGGAAAGTGACAGGACGTCCTATTGGGCTAGTGTCTACTGGTAGAGGGATGTTTCTGGAAAAGGTTAAATACAAGTCATGCAGGTGGGTGAGGTGGAAGGGGATGCCTGGGCAAGAGGCGCAATGATAGCAGGGATGGCTTACCAGTGGGTGCCTCTGTAGAGGGTGAGCTGCACCTGTCATGGATGCAAATATTTCCAAGCCCATTCATGCCTTTTAATCTTCATTGTTTCCAAGATGTTAATCAAAGCACATTGCCCTGGCTTGGTGACCAGTGGTGGCAATGTTAGCCACAAGCATTTCATGGAAATGAGAAGGCTGGCTCGTGATGAGACCCCCTTTCTCTTGGCTATGCCACCAAGAGCCACTACCCTGGCGTGGTGACTAGATGCTGGTAGTGTCATACCGCTAGATGCTCATGGACCTGATAGGACGACTCGTGATGAGACCTCCTATCCTCTAACTAGGTCTTGTCTTATTGTTTTTTATCTTTTATTGCTTTTTCTCTCAAGAAGTTAGTCAAGGGACATTGCCCTGGCTTGGTGACCAGAAGTGACAATGTTACCCAAAAGTACTTTCATGGAAATGAGAAGGTTGGCTCGTGATGAGACCCCCTTTCTCTTGGCCATGAAACCAAGAGCCACTACCCTAGCGTGGTAACCAGATGCTGGTAGCGTCATATCGTTAGGCAGCCATAGACCTAATGAACTGGCTCGTGATGAGACCCCCATCCCTCAACTAGGTCTTGATTTATTTTTCTATGGGTTCCTTTGTTTCTTGCTGAGAAGCCTTTTATTTCTTTCTCGGGGATCCCTGGGCGAAGCATCTTGAGGTATTATTCTTAGGCTTTTATTGTCAGCTACTTTTACCCCTCAAGCCTTTAGCCCATTCTTCCCACAAGGTAAGGTACAACCCCTAAATGATCAACCCTATGCCTAGACCAAGGTGACGGGATGGGTGAGTGGGAAAAAAGATGGAAAGTGGTATGTGTGACAGGGACAGACGATGGCTCTTCATAAATCCCCCCAGTGGCAACTCAAAACCTATGGACATAGGCTTGCTAGGGCATCCTGTCATTCCCCCCAGACATGGTCAAGCGGACAAGCATAAGATCCAAGCACCTGTTAGAAACAAAGGAATCAAATGCACATATTCAAAGGTTTTGAGGATCAGAGTGACACATACCATGATACCCAAACTTATTACCTTATGGAGCAACAACCAACTCTGATGCAGGACCAAGCCGAAGGTGATGGATGCTGCTGCTGCTGCTGACAAAGTGGAGGCGCTGAAAGGGAGAAAAGATGGGCCCTCCAGGGCCATGCTCAAGTCGATTTGGCTCCCGGTACTCCATGTCTAGTACTTGTGGGCCTCGAGACATAATCTCCTAGTTATCCCTGAAAGTGGGGGATAACAGTTCCCAACCAAATCTGATTGGAACATTGAGTTTTGTTGGGTTTTATATAATTTCTGGTTGTGGTATTTTGTCAAACACTTTGCAGATTTATGTCTCTTGAGTTATGCTAGGGTTTATAATGATGGTTTAATTGTGTGTTTGCATCAAGTAAATGATGTAGATATAACAAGGCATATACTCAACAAGGTGCAAGATCAACAACACAAGAAATAACCACAAATACCTCATATTTGATTTATTATTCATATATAGCTGACCTCATCCAAAATGGAGCAGATCTGGAATACATATAATAGAATGGAGTGTGTAGATGATGATGCCCCCAAGATACACTAGAAAGATAAAGATCTAGGCTTCCAAAAGCCTCTCTAAGCTGAATACCAAGTAACATTACAGTCCAACTAATACCCTTAGCTGTACGGGATGCCGTCTCCGGCACAATGCGCACTTCCTGGATGGAATAGACCAAGGGAAGTACGACCTCCTCTTTGATGGCCTTGTTATCGCACAGTTTGTAGCTAGGAGGAAAGGCTATAAGAAAGAAGGCCAAATTGGCATAACAAGAACCTATCCCACCCAATGTCACCACGATGGGGAGGTTCTTTCTCTTTAGGGAAGTGAGGCCCAAGGGAGACGTCCCCGGTGACCTGTGGTTTTGAGGAGGCAGAAAGGTAAATGAGACAAGGACAAGTTTTCCCCCTCACAAGTCACCACCAAACAGATAATCCTGGCTAAACAACCAATAATAAGGTAAATCCCCAATGAAGAAACACTTGCCTGGAACAAAGCCACAACAAACTGATATATGCAAGCTATATTTCAATGGGTTAGTACTTCATAAGACTATCCGATAAATATATATAAGCAATTGGCAATAAATGTTGAAAAAGTGAATGTTTATCAATAGCAATGAAAAGATATAACACTTCACCAATAAATATTGGAACAATGTGGCATTCAATGCAACCAATCAACACCTTATTCAATTAATGCCTAAACCACCATTCAATTGCTCTTAAAACAAAACGTTGCTGCTCTAAAGATGAAATAACCAATGATGACGTCAACAACTTAGGGTTAGTGAGTTAGTTAGGTTTAGGGTTAGAGTAGTTAGGTTTTGAAATTCAAAGAGATTTGAGAGTGTGTAATCAAGTTTCACTTCAACGTTGGAGGACTTTAGATCAGTGCCTTAGGGTAAAATGGAGTCAAAAATGAAGGACACAAGGGTTGAAGGAGGAAGGCTAAGGACTAGAGGGAAGAGTTCTGAAGTGCTGCTATGGCAGGGCCTTAGAATCAAAACCCTAGGGGAGAGAGGCTCACTCTAGTGTTGCTATAGCAAGGCCTCGTGCTCTCTCCTCCTTCTTTAGGTCAATTTGGCAAAACGACTAGCTCAGATGAAGCACAAAATCAAGACAAGAAAGCTTAATGAGGGAGAGTGTTGCTACAACAAGGCTCTTTCATCAAACCCTAAAAGAAAAATGGCCCTAACTGTAGATAACCTAGCTCTGGGACGTCTTCTTCCTCTTGAATTCAAAATGGTAAGGCTAGCAAAGGAGAGGAAGAAAAAGGAGTGTAGCTACGGCTAGTCTCTCTTCTTCTTCTTCAATGGCTGAAAGTTTCTCTATCAGGGGACATGAGACAAAGACCTACTTGTGTGCTTGTCACCTAGGGTTTTGATTCAACAAATTATAAATATATGCAAGAAAATAAGACTACAACCATTCATTTAAGAATTTTTGTAGAGAAATACTTACAATTCATCAAGAAATAACCATGCAAACCCTAGTTGTAACACCTTCCTTCAAGAGAAACACCATAAAATGCCAAAAATGTCTTCCTTCAACAAGTGCGCCTCACTTAATCAGCCAAATACCCAAGATAGGGCACAAATTTCAGACTTTCTTATGGAGTGAATGAGTTGTGATGAAAAAATGAGAGTGAAAATCTCTCATTTATACAAAACCTTGACCTAATTTTACATTTTAGGTCAGGTAAAAGGTCGACAAGGCCAAAATATCAAATCATACTGTTTTTACATTAAATTGTCAAATTAAAAACCTAATTGAGCTATAAAGAGATAAGAATCCCCTCTAAGGGAGGCGTTAGCCCCTTCTAGGGCAAATGGGGCATCCTGGAGCAAAACGTTAGCCCTCCTTGGGCTTCTCAACCTGCCACACGTGCCAACACTACCCATTTTGCCTCCCAAAACGTCCATACTGCTGGATGACATCATGGCTATGATGGGTGACGTCCTAGGCCTTCCAAGGCCAATGTTTCACTGAAAAGGGGCAAATCCCCCTAGGTCAAGCTCTACCGGGGTGCCTTTGGTGGAACGTCCTCTTCTCCGATGCAAGACACCGATCCATCTCTGTCTCGTCTCTGCCCCATGGTGGGGTCTCAACATCCGTCTGATGAGCTCTTCAACCCCATGGTGGTCCGAACTGATCATCTCCCCATGTGTATCAGTCCAAATGGTACCTGTCTGTTGGGTATGGTCCTGCACATCAAAGGCTATGCCCTCCATGGGATCATCAGTCACAAGGATCATAGCAATGTCAATCACATTTCATCATTAATATTATTAAACACATGCATAAAATCCCTAATACATCAATCAATAGCTCAAAGATGTTACACAAGCCTGCAATACAAGTCTGG
>ML832960.1:24951-52115 GCA_009831015.1 Picea engelmannii
TTCTTAGGGTCCCTTAGTTTCTTATCGAGAGGCTTTTTATTGCCTACTCGGGGATCCCCTGGGCGAAGCATCTCTAGGTTTTCATTTTCCTATGGCTTTTATCTTTTACCAGCTGCTTTTACCTCCTGGGCCTTTAGCCCCTTTTTCCCACAAGACAAGATGTACCCTAGAAGGTCATCCTAATGGCCAGACTAGGGGAATGGGATGGATGAGCGGGGTATAAGATGAAAAAGTGATAAAATGGTGGGAGCGGACGATGGCTCTGCAAACCCCCCTTGGTGGCTAACCAAAACCCATGAATACCGGCTTGCTAAGTAGCCCCATCAATCACCCCAACAATGGTCAAGAGGATTAGTGTAAGATCCAAGCAGTCATCCGAAATGAAAGGAACCTAATGCATACATAAGAAGATTATAATGATCAAATATGACACATACCATGATACCTCGGACCAATTACCTCATGGAGCAAGAGTCCTCTCTGATGCAAGTCCAAGCCGGTAGTGATGGAAGCTGGTACTGCTGACAGGACAAAGCTAGCTGAGAAGAAGAAAGATGGGCCCTCCAGGGCCATGCTCAAGTCGCTCTTGCTCTCGGTACTCCATGTCTAGGACCATGTGGGCCTCGAGACATAATCTCCTAGTTATCCCTAGATATCGGGGATAACAGGGCCGAATAAAACCCCTCAATATCTCCTGAACTCGCTGTCACACTCATCTGGCTACGACAGTAGGTATAATACTCTATAATATAATGATGTCCAAAACTGGGGACATTACATTCTAAGAGCATTGATTTTGTCCTCGGATTTGGTGTTTTTGTGACTGCTGGGAGGGATGATTTTTCCCTCAGAAAATTCTGAATTTGACAGTTTACAGAACATAAATTTTATGTCTCAAATGCATGGATGATTTATCTTTGATCTTGTTGTTTTCGCTGCTGTAATTTTCTATCATAGTTTCAGTGTAAAATTGTTCAGTGATAACAACTTGGGTGTACTGTATGGATCACTTGGAAGTAATTTTCAGATCTGAAATTAGTTTCATGAAAAATAGACATTGGATCATAACTGAGGTGTTGAAGGAAGAGAGGGAGTCATCTCTTGAGACATGTTACCCCCTAGTCTAGGGGTAACTAAGGAGATGATGTCTTGAGGTCCGCAGGAAGCAAACATGAAGTGACGAGAGCCCGATGGGTAGTAGAGCCTGCAAAGCTCCTCTGTTTCACCACGGTTCGCCATCATCATCATTTCAATAGAGCAATGTTCACTACACCAGCTTGGCTCCCACAAGACAACAGGTCTTGCTTCATGAGGTAACAAGTCTAGTCTCATGGTAAGTGTCACTTTAATATTTGAAGCATTTGAGCATGTTGCAAAGAGTCCTTTCTTGATTATGAAATGTTTGCTTGGAAATTATACATTTTGCCTAATTTCACCTTGGTGGTTGACATGGTTTCCTAGTAAGTAGGTCACCCTCGGGAAAGGGTTTCTACTGGGGGTCTCCTTGAAGGGTCATTGTA
This sequence comes from Picea engelmannii, assembly GCA_009831015.1. Lineage (NCBI taxonomy): Eukaryota > Viridiplantae > Streptophyta > Pinopsida > Pinales > Pinaceae > Picea > Picea engelmannii. The sequence goes on from ML832960.1 coordinate 26,472, forward strand.
CCATTCCCACTCATACTTACCACTTTCCGCACTTCTTCCCCTTCGTTTCCTCATCTTTTGGGTTTTTGGGTTCATTAACCCCAAGAAGGGCTTGTACCTCATTTCTTGGGAAGAAGGGGCTAAAGGTCCATTTCCTCTCCTAGACCTAGACCTAGCCATTAGGTGACCAAGATAGGGGCTGTAGGCCTGACTAATCTTTCTATTTGATCCCTTGAGGTCACTAGGGAAGCCTCCTTTGTGGTGGACCTCCTTCCATCACTAAAACGAGGAAAGTCTCTATTTAGGTGATAGTGGTAGATTCTTCCAATATTTACACAAGATTGGGATCTTGTGGAGGGCTTTACACAAGTACAAATCTTGTGATAACACAACCCATAAAGATACTTCTTCAACTTACAAACAAGTTTAGAAGTACTGGTATCAACAAAATTTGGGTTGTTGCATATACATCTCCTCATGAAGATCTCCATTGAGCAAGGCAGACTTAATATCCATTTGATGAACTTCCCAATGAAAATTAGTAGCAAGTGAGTTGGCTTGTTTTCTCATTGAGTTGAGTCAATCTTGGTTGATTCTAAGTGAAGCAACTATGTTTGACTACAATGCTTGCCTCTCACACAATATTTATTGTGAGCCTACCTACTTATACATTATAATTACAGAAATCTATGAGTTACATTATCAGTTACAAAATCTTTCATCTTGTTCTTCTTCAACTTCCACAAAATTCCTTTTGAAGCATCTTGATTCTTTTGCTTCCATTTCACTTTTTTGGTTTTGTTTTCTGCCATGCACAAAATATAGAATGCTTTTTCAACCTGCACCCCTACTTTGTGGGACCTTCCATTCGCACAACATTCTATAGCCTGCAACCTATTGTTGTGGTGCAGTTTGAGGGCTTACAATCCAACCTTGCTGTGCATGCTTTTCTTGCAATCTGACCTTGAGGTTCCTGCAACTTACTTGACAGAATAGTAGCAGGACTTGGTGAATTCTCAAAAACTCTTCATGTCAACTCAGATTGCCATCAAAATGTGTTAGTAACTTAGTAGGCTCAATCCAATCAATACTTGGTCAATTTGGCTAGGCTTGATCAAAGCTCTGCATACTCAGCTAGTCTCAGTGAAAATATGGCAAACTTGGCTAGGCTCAGTCAAAACTTGATAAATTTGGCTAGACTCAATCAAAAGCTGGCTAGACTTTGTTAAACTCAGCCAACTTGGTTAAACTCGACAAGCTTGGTTAAACTTGAAAAAATTCTGTTAAATGTTGCAATAGATTAAGTTTTATTGCATGTATTTTGAACCCTTTTCATTTGTTTCAGTAGTTTTTAGGCCTTTTGATCTGATTGAACTTTTGACTGGAGTTTCTTTCTGAGCTCTCTTATGCTGCCTTGAACTTCAAGATTTGATGTCTATAACTTTCATTAATAATGAAAATTGATTTTTCTTGTAACAATCAAAGCATTTTCTGATTATATTGAACAAATTTTGATTGGATTGAGTAGTAGTTTCTGAGCTTCTATGATTGATCCTGATATTTCAACATTTTTGAGGATCCAGACTTCTTTCAAGCTCATGAAAACTGCTGAAAACTTAAAATCTCTTGCACCTTTTCCATATAAATAATTTTTTTTATTATTGTGGATGGTTTTGCTTGGTTTGAATGGTAAACATTTATAAGTTTGATAGTCATGAACAATTCACTGTCCATTTTCTCATTATGTATTGTGTATGCTATTGTTTTAGAGATATAATTTGGTTTTGAAGTTTCTTGACCGATCTAGACTCTAACCATTCTCTAACCTATAAAATCTCTTTTGTTGCACCAGTGCCCCACTTGCTCAGAATGGCAGAGTTGAACATTTCTAGGAATGGTCGTAGTCTTTACATTGAGTAATTTCCATGGGTGATGGAAGAAGCAACATCGTCCAGATCAAGCATTTGAAATTGGATCAACCATCGTATTCATATTCCCTATCTTAGAATTCAAGTATTTTGAGAAATAGACTCTGCTATTTTTGAACTGTCAAGATCAGGTAAACAGATTGAGATTTATGATTATCCCACAGGACATCCAAATGATTATGTGTCCCTCTGATGAAATGAATTGCTTCTTACAAGTGAAGGACAATGAAATCTATTCCATAGCAGATCATGGTACATTTGATGCCTGTTACACACTTAAGTCAAATGGATAGAAAATGGTGATGTAGTTTGTTCTTGGTCCTTTTGTAGCAGTGTGCCTAGCTTTTCATTGTCGTGCTTGTAATATTTATCTGTCTTGGTCAGCTTCCCCAAAATGCCTGCCTTTTTCCTTATATCCACATGTTTTCTTATAGTCCCCTGTTTTACCTTGAGATCTCTTAGAGTTGTACTCGTTATAGCACAACTGGTTAACTTTGATGACGACTTTAACCTCTAGAGGCAACTCCAAAAGTATCTCTGAGAAGGGTTCTAATATTCAAGATCACTTAAGAAACCATGCACATTTAACTAATTGTATTCATTTGAAGAATCACATTCACATGCAGAAATCAAAAATCATGTTGGATAAACGCTGTTCAGTGGAGACCTCTCTTATGAAAGATTTGACCATTCTACAAAGGTCACAATCTCTCAGGGACCCTTCTACAAGTCCATCGTGGAATTCTCCTGTCATAGGATCATTAATGAAGAAGCTAGAAAATGAAGGTGCATTTAAGAAGAAAGATCTTGGAGCTGTGAAACCTATGGGTGGTGATTTTAGGAAAGGGCCAAGAAGTCCTCTAACTGCATCTCCCCTTTCTCAAAGTGACACGTCGAGGAAAATAAGAGGTGTAGTAGGAGGAAGCAGTGTGAAAGGGTCCGTGGAAGCTGATAGAAGGCAAAGGAGAAGAAGGAAACTGATTGGGTATGGTCATGCAGATAGTAGGTTAAGACACATGGAACTGAAAAGAAATGGGAGGAAGAAGGGATCGACTCATGAAAATTGGAGAAGCGATTCTGAGCTTGGAAGGAAGCCTAAAGCGAAGGATTTGTGCAGAAAAGATAGGCTGTCAAGAGATGCATTTCGTCCTCAGGGGAGAATGGAACCTAATGCAGATTTAAGGACATTACCTACAAGAGGCATTAACAGGGATACTAAAGACAAAACGTCAAATAGTTTGGATGGTAAGTTGAAAAACAGAGCAGCAAAAGATCTCAAGGTTCATTCTCCGCACTTTTTTCAAAATAACGACTGCATAAGGAAAGATAGAATCCTTGATGAAGAAGCAGAGACAGGATCTCCAATTGATGATAAGGATTGTTCAACTTCTCACTTTGACTCACATTATCAGCCAAATTGTTCAGCAGGGGAATTGGACAGGTCCAAAAAACACAAGTTAAAAGGCATTAAAAGGTCCCAGTTTTACATTCACAGAGAAGCAGGAGAGCATTGTGAGCCTTTATCAGTTTCAGTTGCTTTGAACTCTGGTAGTCGTGGTGGGATTAGTAACAAAGATTTCACAGATTCACAAAAGACTGGACTTCAAGCAGGAACTGGGAAATCAACAGTCATTGATATTCCCAAAAAGGGCTGTGGGATTCCTTGGAATTGGTCTAGAATACACGATAGAGGCAAAAGTATATTAGATTTGGCAGGTAGGAGCCTCTCATGTGGGCTTTCAGATTCATCCACACGAAAAATTGAAGGTCTTGCCTCACAAGGCTATTCCAGTTCTCAGAGGGAGTTTTCTGCTGCCTTAGAAATATCTGATCATTCTATTTCTTCTTTAGATTCAGATTCTGAGTCGCTTCCCCTACTGTTGGAGCCAGGTGGGTCTCAGGAAAGTGCAGATACAGATACACAAGGAGGAAAGCTTTCAGGTGAGCTAGATCTCTATGCTGACCATAAAATCCGTCTCAGACAAAATATTGACGTGGCTTCTGAAACCAGATTGATAGGTCATTTTGGACATGGACAAGATAATATGGGCAGTGGTTGTTTGAGAGCTCAAGATAGGAGTAGGAGCTTACCTCAGAAGTATGTTCCAAAGACATTTGGAGAATTGGTAGGGCAAAATTTAGCTGCTCAGGCTCTCATGAATGCTATAGTGAGGGGAAAGATTGCCCCAGTTTATGTGTTCCATGGTTGTCAGGGAACAGGTAAAACATCATGTGCTAGAATATTTTCAGCAGCCATGAACTGCCATTCTCTGGATCAGTCACGACCTTGTGGACTCTGTTGTTCATGTTTAGCTCAGAGTCTAGGTAAGAATTCAGATGTAAAAGAAATTGGTGGCATTGGCTCCCCGGCATTTGAGAGTTTTCAGATAGCCCTTGATAATGTGGTTACCTATTCCCCATCCTCTCGTTATGGAGTCTTTATAGTCGACAACTGTGATACTTTGGCAAGTGATGACTGGAATAAATTCTCAAAAGTACTGGATGAAATACCTTGGAATGTAGTCTTTATTTTTACCACTTCGAATCTAGAACGCCTACCCCATACTATTCTATCAAGGAGCCAGAAATTTTTATTTCCTAAATTAAAAGAAATTGATATTGTGAACAAATTGCAGGCAATTGCATTGCAGGAAGGTCTAGAAATAGATAATGATGCATTAAATCTCATTGCATCAAGGTCAAATGGATCTATGCGTGATGCCGAAATGACACTCGATCAATTGAGTCTTTTGGGGCAAAGAATATCTCTTTCTTTGGTCCAGGAACTAGTAAGTATGTTTTGCAATCTTCCAAGTATATGATTTTTTTTAATTAAAGACTTAGTAAAGGAACTAGTAATGATTATGATGTCCTTTTTTAACGTCACCCTGGTAGATAAAAACTTAGTTTAGCTTACAAACCTTCAATGACAAACTGAAGCGGAATTTTTTGTTGCTTTCCATTTCTTCATTGTCCATTTCTGCTAAATGATACATTTTTGAGTCTCAGCATAATGTTTTATATAAAAAAAATTCTATGACCCAAATTTTTGAGAATTGAATATAGATGTCATTCTTATGACTAAAAGCAAATTGACACAGGAAGAATAATTTTACATGTTATCCACCTTTAAAAGCTGCATCTCCAATCCATGCAAATATTCATTAATTTTTTGGATCATTGAAAGTCAACATTGCCTTTCCTAGCAAATCAGAATTCCTAGTGAATATGGTGATTTCAAATTGATGTTAATGCCTGTCCAAGACAAATGAGTGTTTTATTTCCAGCCTTGGAATATATGTTGATATGCATCCAAAGGTTGTTCCAAAGTTAGGTTTCTGTCTGCCATTAGATCTTTAGCTTCTTCATTGCTAGTGGCAATTTTGTAACGTTCCCCAGCCCAACCGAGGGACATTACAGTGTGGAATAACTCATAAAAACGAAATTTCTGGTAACTAATTAATTTTCTTGTAGCTTTCAGCTATGAATTACAGCCAGAAATAACTATTGTCTATTGCCATTTATTTAATGCATTTACAACAAGCTAAATAGACATGAAATGCAGTTTAATAACTCAACACAACAACATATAATCTTTCTCATACACAGAGATCATGTACAACGATAACACATGTAAAATAACACAGTAACAAGAAGTATAAAAGAGAGATAGGGGCCTCTATTCTTTCATTATGTTGATTATCAGTTTGATATCCGTCTTCTTGCTAGTGAGCCCATGCACTTGGGGGTTTTGAGGGTTTTGACTTAACAAACCCTAGAGATCAGCTCGATGGTGAAAGATTCCACCCAACCTAGTCCAAGCTTTTCCATAGAGGTGAAAGATTCCTCCCTCACCATTCTACATCAGTCTATCTCAGCCACAGGTGCATCCTACAACAAATACAGGTTCATAGAGAGACAGGGCGCAACTACAGGGGGTTTTCCGCAGGAGGGCGCACCATCTTGAGGAGAGTAGCTCGATCTGGAAAGAGGAGAAGGATTCTAGAAAAAGGGGCTTCTGGGTATTCTTTGTATGGCCTAGGGCACCTTCTTTAGCCTCTTCCGGAGGGTTTTTCTCTGTCATATTATTTATTGGAGCTTGGCACGAGCTGGAGAGAAGGAGGGTGCACTACAGTTTGAGGATTCAGTGATTTGGTGGGTCAACTCTTCATCATTTAGCCCGAGGCCTTGCCGGGGGGTTTCACTTGGACCAATCTACAGTTTGGCATCTTTCTCAGGGGATTTGGTAGCTATATTTTTGGAGGCCGAATTATTGGTTTGATTCAGCTAGGAGGGCACATCTGTTATTAGAGACATTGTGGTTTAGGGGTCTTCTGGATGAGCTACTGCTCTGAGATTGCTCATATCTTCTTGCCATAACCCGATCTATCTTCTTACTGAGTTTTGCAGAGGTTTGAGGCCATCAGAGAAGAGGCCATACCTTCCTTGGACCATTCCAGCTGGGAAATGCGCATTGTGCCAGGAGAGAGGGCATCACCTATAGCAGAGGGTATTCATTGGTCTTCAGTGTTACTTGGTGTTCAGCTTGAAGAGGCTTTTGGAAGCCTAGATCTTCATCTCTAGTTGTGTCTTGGAGGCATCATCATCATCTACACACTCCATTCTATTATATGTATTCCAGATCTGCTCCATTTTGTATGAGGTCAACTATATATGAATAATAAATCAGATCTGAGATATTTGTGGTTATTTCTCGTGTTGTTGTCCTTGCATCGTGTTGAGTATATGCCTTGTTATATCTACATCATTTAATTGCTGCAAACACACAATCAAACCATAATATTAAACCCTAGTGCAACTCAAGAAGACAAATTAGCAAAGTGTTTGACGAAATGCCACAACCAGAAAACACATAAAAATCAATGAAAAACTCAATGTTCCTAGCATTTTGGCTTGGGAACATTACACACATCCCAAATTTATTGGGCACATGGGAGTTGAATACAATCAACTTGGGGAAGCGTGTGAGTCAAGAAAGACAAGCCAAAGGGAGGAAATGTGTATGGGTTGGGACAACAGTTTTAGACAATCAAGTTTTGTGCATGAGTAGCAAGTAGAGAGAAAGAAAGAGAGCTTGGAGCTAGTGCATCCATTGAGGGCGAATTCTAAAGCATGCTGGAGCGTATTTAGAGTGAATTGGAGCTGGAAAAATGAAGAGCTAGGTTGTCATGCTTGAAGAGTGAACTGCTGAGCGAGTTGCACTGTAACAACAAGTGTTTGCTATTGGTTTGCTGGTAGTTTTCTTAGCAACAAGTTCCCTTGAGTTCCCAGCTGAGAGATTCTTGGTTACCTGTGCCAGAGAGACCTTGATAAACAAATGGTACGCCCGAGGGACTGAGATCGGTGAAGGGGTACATTCCTTGGGTTGGGCAGGTCAAGAGGAAGAGAGCTTGTGGAAAATCGGGATAGTTGTAGAAAGATACTAGTGGGTTGTGAGTTTTATGAGCTGTGAGTGGATTGTGAGAGATCACCCTCTTTTGTGGATTACTAGCCTCAGCTCAGGAGTGACTAGCTGTTGAGATTTGGAACAATCAGTTTATGGTTGGGTGGAATGTCCGTCCCAAGCAGCTGGTTGCATAACAGATTTAAAAAGATAAGTGTTTTATCTTGTTGCTGTGTTATTTTACATGTGTTATCGCTGTGCATGATCTCTGTGTATGAGAAAGATTATATGCTGTTGTGTTGAGTTATTAAACTGCATTTCATGTCTACTTAGAAGTTAGCTTGCTGAAAATGCATTAAATAAATGATAATAAACAATAGTTATTTCTGGCTGTAATTCGTAGCTGAAAGCTACAGGAAAATTAATCAGTTAGCAAAAATTTCGTTTTTATGAGTTATTCTGCACCATAATGTCCAATGGTTGGGCTGGTGAACGTTACAAATTTAAATCCAACAATCCTTTTTTTTTAAAAGGCAAATTCAGTGAGCAATTTGAAGATACCATTTAGTTCTTGTTGCATTATCCATTTCTTTCTACTTTGTATGGGTAAACTGTTCATGATTTTGACCCTTTGTTTTCAGGCCATCTCCTATTGCCTAATTTGCTGGATACATAAACCAAGCTGTATGCATGAATAAATAATATAAATATACAGACATTGCTGACATGCTGCTATATGCTTCTCACTAATTTTAATGTAAATATTGGGCTAGTTAATTATCCACCTTTCTACCTCTTTCCCTCTAAGTTTGCTGAAAGTATACAGTTTCAACTTTTGAGCCAACATATTTATTTTTGCGGAAGGCCAACTCCTAACACATTTTGCAGTTAACTAACTACAACCACATAAGGAGAGTGCATTGGGAGCCTTAAGTAGAGTTTGGTGTCATGATCCTTAAAGACTATGCTATTGCTCCAAGGTGAAAATAGATGTTGAAAATGAATTATGGAATGCAAGTTTGGTGTTAGAAGGGATAGCATAGGGAAAAAATGAAAAAGAAAGCTTTAAATAGGCTTTAAAACATTATAGCAGAATATGTTTTTGAGAACTGACTGTTGCAGTTAGTGTAAGAGAGCCGGACAACTTGGCCAAGTGCAGCATCCGTACTTCTCTTGGAGATTCTTGGGCTTGAGTTGGTGTCCACACCTTGAGAAACAATACTGAAACATATTTAAAGCCAATATTAAGTTTCTGTTTGAGAGTTTTCTAGGAATATTTCAGTGCTGTTTTCCTCGTCTAAATTTTCAGATTCAATTATAGGATTCAGATCTCCCTTTCCGATTTCAGACATTTCGGAATATTTAACTGTCATGTTTGGCCTTGTATATATTTCTTGCATGTTGGGAAAAAAGCCTGAGCTTCTCTTAGCAGTTTCAGCGAATAGTTTTCAGAACAGCAGATCTGTGCTGTGCTTATCAGCAGTTATCTGATCAAGAACATAACATTTGGAGCAAATTATGAGGAAACATGGGAGTACATACTCTTACAAAAAAAATATAGTTTGGAAGCAATAATAAAATAAGGCTCTTTGTCAGATTGACAAAAGATGTTATCGTCGATGAGCTTCTAGTTGACTAATTGTCTACCATCATTCATCTTGCCTTATTTACCCATTTTTCAATCTATTATAATCGAACATCTTCTATCTGGTGTTCTTTCTCAGATTTACTCTTGTTTCCTGCTGAGAATTTGGACTTGTATTTGAAAGAAATCTGTACCCCTATGAGACCAAGGCACCCTTTTAGAAATCCAGTGGCTCCTATAGTTACTTGGCAACCTTTTCTGAAAGAAACCTGGAGAGTTGACTGAGCACATTTAATTTATCACTAAAACTACATAAATGTAAGTTATGGTATTACAAAAGTTGGCTTGTTTACAATACTATAATCAAATACTGTAATATCCCCAATAGGGCTAGGCAGGGATATTATGAATTTCTATGCAATTACGTTATTTTTCCACAAATACTTAGCATTCATTCCACTAGAGACATTTCGTCAAACATATTGTTGGCAAAACTAGAAACACATGGAATAGAAGAGCATCATGGGTTATTTTATTATGAATGAAGATTTGAATGCAATAATCCAATTGCTGCTATGGTAGCTGCACTACATCAATGAAAAACACACAATAACAAGCCAAAAATCTGGATGATGTCACGGTCACCACCAGAAAACCCCACAAATCTGCACCTCCAAACTGATATCAAACCACAAATGAAGCTCAGTTGAAGACACTGGATGGATCCTCCACCTTGTCTAGCTAGAGTGGATATTGCACCACCGAAACTAAATTGCAATGGAAGGGTTTTTCCAAACCCTAACGAAAACTTGGCTCCAAGAGCACTCCAAAGAGATCAATCCAAAGACATAATGTCAAAGCGAAGCGCTACCCCTCATTTTATCCTTCTTCCATGCCTTCTAGAACTTTCCCCTTTTTTGACTAAATCAAATATGACCCTTATTCCCCTTTTACTTTCACTTTAAGATTGAAAGTCATTTTAATAATGTTTAAGGAACTTATTAATCTAAAGTTACTTTATTTCCTTAATGTCACTTTAAAAACATAACATCTCCTAACTAAGTGACATTAGATAACCCCTTTTGACTCCCTTTTTCCTCACTGACAAGCCACTGAAGTCATTTCCATTGCAGAACAGGGGAACCCAAAAATGGGGACATGACAAATACATGTTTTTTCCAACTAATGATGATAAATGTGATATTGCAAATAAAAGGAGTTCCATCACAGATTCATCAACCATAGTTAAATTTTTTGATTTTCTGTACTTACTCTCACCTTGAGCTTGTTTGTTCTAGCTGTTAGCGCCCTTGATTTTTTAACTGATACATAATTCTACTTATATTTTCAGTTTGCAAAGAAATATTTTATATACATTTAAAAGAAATTTTCAATGACAACTGGACCTCTAACTAAGTATATGTGCTGTCCTTCAGGTTGGGATGATTCCAGATGAGAAGTTGGTAGACTTGCTTGATTTAGCTTTGTCTGCGGATACTGTAAATACAGTGAAGAGTTTAAGGGAACTCATAGAAGCGGGGGTGGAACCATTAGGTTTGATGTCACAGCTGGCGACGTTAATAACTGATATTCTTGCAGGCAGTTACAAGCTGCATCGAGAAAGACACAAAAGAATGTTTTTTCACAAACAAACATGTAGGTGATTTGTTATTCTGTCAGGTTTCATATCAATGTTTCAAACTATATAACAGATATGCCTTTGAAAATAGACAGCCACACTATGTTCATTAGATATTCAGAAGACTGCATTAGGCATATACAGTTGCTCTCTAAAAGGCAAAGTACTTTCCATTTACGTTGTGCTTACAACTCTATTGCTTCTTTTTAAAACCTCGAAGCATATTAACCTTATAGTGACATTAGTCTTGTTTATGTTAGCAGTATCTAAAGAAGAGATGAATCGGTTGCGTCAGGCTCTCAGAACTCTTTCTGAGGCTGAGAAACAGCTTCTATTATCAAATGACAGAACGACATGGCTGACAGCTGCCATGCTTCAGCTTGCTCCAGATACAATGCGTACATTTCATAATTCTTCCTCGGGAACTAGTGTCATTCAGAGTCCTGTAGCACATGCAAGGGAAAAGGAAAACGTAGACCAAGAAACAACGGGTATTAAATGGAACAATCTGGATAAGCATTCTGAGCCTATGCAATGTGCAAAAGGATCTCCTATTCTCGAAACCACTGTTTACAGCATGAAAGAGTGTAGTCCTCACAAGATATCGAGGGAATCCAGTTCATCTCACTATTTTGGTAGGGTGACTAAGAGTCGGCCTATATCAGTTCTGGCGGGAAATAAAATCTCGCCATCATTAGATGATAGCATGGACACCATGATGACTGGGGATAAAGACTTACCAGTATATCCGTCCACTTATTCTGATGGGCTCTGTAAAGCACAAAGAAGGCGATTTATCTGCACCAGTCCAAGTAAGCTTCAAGTTTTGCTAGGATTACTAGATAACTTACTTTGATGAACTTGTGTGTATAGAGCACAGAATATCAACTATATCTTTATTTTATTAATGCTAATCTAACCAACTCGTGTACAATGTGTATGCATTTCCTTGAACATTGTCTTAATTGTATGATAAGGGTATCTTATGGTAGGAATTATCTCTTGCATAGTAATTAGAGATGTGGAATGGACACTAAGTTGCATAAGATATGAATCATAAATATTAATGGTGCTAATAATTCTTCATAGCTTACTCTGCGTTGCAAGATGAAACATTGACTTCTGTAGGAATATCTTTCTGTATTGGCAAATTATTTTGTTCTATAGAGTAAAAATATAACATTGCTTATGAGGAATAGCTATTTTAGAACATCTCCATGGAGCCTTTATCGATAATTTGGCAACATGCTTGCTCTTTTCAAAAGGTCTATTGGTTAATTGCTTACTTTGTTCACGAGGATGTATAAATTATGATTCAATTTAATTGCATGCAGTGCACAGAGTTTATATTTAAATTTTATTGTGAGTCTTTTAGAACTATTAGTACTGTATTCAAAGGTTGTATTGTTAGCGTCTCAGAACTCTTAGTATCGTTTTCAAAAGCTGAATTGTTAGCCTTTTAGAATGCATGATGTCCCTTTCAGAAGATTTACTATGGAAAAGGTTATATCTTGTAGACATGATCTACAGAATATTGGCCATTCAAATGTCAGAACTCTGTTTATTACTATCCGACTTAAACTGAATTGGGAATTTGTAATCCGACTCTTTGTTTTGGTTCTTAGAGGACTTCCAAACTTGATTATATTTTTCTAATTCCTGTTAGCTCATTTAGACATGCTTGTTACTGAATAGTGCGGACACAGAACACCTCTCAGATAATGTATTTTTGGGCATACCATTGTGTGATAACTGGAAAGATAAGACCTATGAAATGTGTCTTGGCATGGTTAGCGAGGCTTCTGATACCTGAATGTCAAGAAGCAATTAAATGCTTATTTTGGGACTAGAAACTAATATGAAAACCCTTGAAGGTTTGATATACATGGTATTAAAGGCTGGAGCTATTGATTGCACTGTCTTTCTCTTTTCACCAGGACTTGCTGGGAAAAGAGCTAGAGTAACGATGCATGAATACATCACAATTTAGAGTGCAAACTTTGTCCAGATCCTTGCATTACAGGCTCTGCATTGTATTCTTGGAACTTGTGTCATAGATACTGTAACAGACAAGACAATGTAATTTTGGGTCCCTAGGCTAGGATAGGCTGTTGGGTTCATGGACAAACTATGCATGGCCAATAAGATATGCATTGGGCACATGTTAAACACACTAGTGCTTCTATGTTGGACAGATGCTCTCAGGTTCATTAGTCAGATCAGCCAATAACACCAGATCCATGGCATATCATCCACTAGTATGTTGTGGTAATTTTGTGTAGGAGTTATTTGCATTTATGGTGATTATTCTGTTTTTTTTGCCAATCATTTGGTGTTTTCCACATTCTTGTAATATTGATTTGATTTTGAAAAATGTGTTAGGTTACAAAGTCTTGAAAATTGATTCATGAAGAATACATGTGGATTGCAGCACTGATGTCTTTCTTGTCATACAGATAATGCAGTTCAGATGGAATCCCATGCCAATGAACATAAAACGAGACCAGACGATTTTGGTTCTTCCATTCCACAAGCACTCCATTCAGCTCTTGACCATCAGGTTGAAGCTCAAATAAACTCTAAGAAAAATATTCTTGAGGTTGGAGTTGGTTTCCCGGCTGATCAATCGGTCAGTTCAAATATTATCCAAAATGTTGCAAATGATTCTAATCAATGCAGATTGCAGCTGTGTGACTCTGTTACTGATGCCAAAATCAGTGCAGTAAATGGAGATAAAGATGGATGGAGAGCCAATGATCACAAACCTTTTAGTTCCCATAATGAAACTTCTTCAACTGAGATTTTTGGACCTGAATTAGTTCGTTCCTCTTTTCATGGATATGCTAGTAGCCAGGAGGTGGTATCAAGAGTCCATTCTGATGAAGAACGGCTAGAAAGTGCATGGGTGCAGGAAGCTCAATCTTCTCCTCACATACCTATGTCAGGACAATCTTGTCCAGAGATGCATAGGATTACAAGAGAACAGGCCCAAGCACAAGCCATAGGTAAGAGTAATGTTGTACATGGTTGTACAAATCAGCAATCAGAAGTTAACGTTGGATTCGATAAGAATCCAAAATCTAATTACACAGGGGGATCATCCGAACATGATTTGGGAGGGAATTCGCAGGCTAATACTTTGCCCGTTGCTTCTCCAGAAGGAATATCAATTGCTGAAAGAATCGAACAAGAAAACTTGTACGTTATCGTTTTTTCTTTTCTATAATGGTTCCTTAAGTTAACATTTTTTTGAGATGTATGTTCACAGATCCTATAGGTGACAATGAAGATAGGACTAAATGGCAAGCCTGAGAATATAATAAAGGAAGAACAAAATAAATAAGTTTGCATAAACATCAAGAAATAAAATAATTCCCTTCCCTTAAAAGTTAAAATAGTTTTGCAAGTATGAACATCTGTTGAAGTCATAAGATATTGTCTACAAAGTAAAGGAAGAGTTGACTAAAGGGTGCAATATGAAGCCTGTGTTATGCTTTGTAAACTCCAGAATATTCATGTATGATATAAATATATGAAAATATTTGTTTTAAGGACAATTTATTTGTATTATAGAGAAGTAACTAATGACATCTTGATTGACAACAAAAAATTAACCAACAAAGAGAGTTACAAATAACAACAATCTAACAACAGGATTACAAAGAAAACCCTGTAGAAAGCCAGCAATGCGAGCACATGAACCTGTGTCCCAATAGGAAGGGATTCAGTATCCTTACGGAAGAAACTGAAATTGACTTTAACAAGAAAAGCTAAATCCTTCTTAAAAAGCACCAATTACCCTAGGCTAAGAGGGGATGGTTCCTCATGACAAGTAGCTTTACACCAATATTTCCAGAGGTCAATAGAGGACAGCCGAATTATGTGTCATAAATATTTGTAGATATCCCTAATCATCCAAGCATCCCCTAGGAAAGGACCTTTCCAAGATTGCTGAGCAGTAAAATAATAGTTAAATTCATCTTGAAACCATACCTAAAAGGTCTTGGGAAACGACCATCTTCAAAAGGCATGCTCATCCATTTCATCCCTACAACAAGTGTGCATGTAGCATTTGTAACACCAACTTTATGAAACCTGGTTTTGATGGCAAAGCCTTGGTGAAGCATAAGCCACCCTCATACTTTGTGTTTGAAAGAAGAGTAAGATTTCCAAATGGACTAGCACCACCTTAACCAATGTGCTTAAGGATCCCTTACAATCCACCTTTTGTTCAAGCACAAGACAGTATGGGAAGTGTGTTCGACAAGGTCATAATTTATAAAGCACCTTTGACACAATGTAAAAGGGCTTCCCACTAATTCATCTCCAATATCTCCAGAACAAACTTGACCCATGGAATGCATTTTAAAAAGACAACTTTTAGGGATCATACTATAGATTACCTAACAAAATGTTTTATCTAAACGATTTAACTTTTGCGCTTGGTTAAAATCATGACAAGTATGCCCTTGTTGGTGGTCATGGTTCTACAAATACCTCCAATAGAAAATAACTTCTCTATCCAATATTTTGCCAACAAAGATAGTCTACAGATCAGTTGACTGCTGGTAGAGTGAAATGTACAAATAGTTATGAACACAACATCCTAGGTATTTCGAGACCCCTTAAATTGCCATGAGATAAAGATATATACCATCTTCCATGTAGTCCACATCCCTATAAGAGGAGATGCAGTTGAAAAGTGAAGGCCTTAGGATTTTTCATATGTCACATAATTGAAATGGGCCTTGTTATCACATGATTTGTACTTGTGCAAAGCCTTCCACGAGATCCCAATCTTGTATAACAATCGAAGGTATCTACCATTGTCACCTAAGCAGATACTTCCCTCATTTTAGTGAAGGAAAAAGGTCCAACAAAAGGGAGGCTTCCCTAGTGACCTCAAGGGATCAAGTAGCAAGATTAGCCAAGCCTACAGCCCCTATCTTGGTCACTTGGATGTGATAGGCTGGGTCTAGGGAAAATGAAGGGAAAAATAGATTTAACAAGGTAATTGGACAACCTGTACGAGACAATAAACTCTTCAATGCATAAAATCATCAATTACCAAGTTATATAGCATATCACTCACCTTTAGACACTGGATATCAATAAAATCAATTGCGGTTGTAAAATTGCAGCAGTAAACCAGTCTATATCAGCAAATAGTATTTTATAACAGCAATAGGAAAAACAGCCCAGAAAATTACCAATTGACTCTTAGAATTTAGCTTACAACAACAGGAACAATATCCAATTGCTAGGCAACAATTCTGAGTGGTTTTAGCCACAATATTAAGTAGTTTTCAGCAATAAATTGCAGCCCTAATGGCTATAGCATTCACTTCATGACAGCAGCAAGATATCCATTGAAATTGCAAAGCGTTGAAGTATAATTAGCATGCCAATAATGTCATAAAGTTAATTTAAGTGAAGGTTTAAGAGTTGTTGAAAGTATATCACAAACAATATGACTAGTGCCATCTACTTCTTTGGGCAATGGAGTCAAGCAACACTTTGAAAGATGAATTAGATATTCAATAAGAATGAAACTTTGGACCCTAAGGTGCTACCCCTTTTGGACCTTAGGATCAAAACCTACAAGAAAACAATCCCTAGGATGCAAACCCTTATGGATCCTAGGTGTCGTTTTCCTTCTTCTAGAGCGTCTAGTTCAAGGATCAAATGGACTAAAGTCAAAACCCTAAGGTGCAACCCCTTATGGACCTTAGGTCTTTGAATTTAGTTAGAAGAGATTATTCCCAGGGTGAAAACCCTTATGGACCTTAGAATTGGGTCTCTAAATGCTTTCACAAACTTCGACAAATAAAAGTATGGAAGGAACAAAACCCTTATGTTTCCTTCCTAGGGTTTCACTAGAACAAAGTAACATGCAACAAGATAGTAATTATCATATTATACCATGAAGAAACATCTCAACTTGAAGAAGAAAACTCACCAATCCAAGTTGCTATGCAAAAGAAACCCTAGTTTCAACATTCATCCATCCTAGAAAGGGGTAACTCTAGGATGGATAAATGTGCAACCCCTTTTGGACCTTAGGATCAAAACCTACAAGAAAACAATCCCTAGGATGCAATTCCTTATGGATCCTAGGTGTTGTTTTCCTTCTTCTAGAGTGTCCAGTTCAAGGATCAAATGGACTAAAGTCAAAACCCTAAGGTGCAACCCCTTATGGACCTTAGGTCTTTGAATTTAGCTAGAGACTAGTCCTAGGGTGCAAACCCTTATGGACCTTAGAACTAGGTCTCTAAATGCTTTCACAAACTTGGACAGATAAAAGTATGGAAGGAAAAAAACCCTTATGTTTCCTTCCAAGGGTTTCACTAGAACAAAGTAACATGCTACAAGATAGCAATTTTCACATTATGCCATGAAGAAACATCTCAACTTGAAGAAGAAAACTCACCAATCCAAGTCGCTATGCAAGAGAAATCCTAGTTTCAACATTCATCCATCCTAGAAAGGGGTAATTCTAGGATGGATGAATTTGCAACACCTTTTGGACCTTAGGATCAAAACCTACAAGAAAAAAATCCCTACGATGCAAACCCTTATGGATCGTAGGTGTCGTTTTCCTTCTTCTAGAGTGTGTAGTTTAAGGATCAAATGGACTAAAGTCAAAACCCTAAGGTGCAACCCCTTATGGACCTTAGGTCTTTAAATTTAGCTAGAGACTAGTCCTAGGGTGCAAACCCTTATGGACCTTAGAATTGGGTCTCTAATGCTTTCACAAACTTGGACAAATAAAAGTATGGAAGAAGAAAAACCCTTATGTTTCCTTCCTAGGGTTTCACTAGAACAAAGTAACATGCAACAAGATAGCAATTATCACTTTTATCCCCCCATTCCTAGGGATAACTAAGGAGATGATGTATCGAGGCCCACAGGTTGTAGACATGGAGTGCCGAGAGCTAGATGAGCAGGCAAAGCCCCTCCTCAACTACACATCACCAGTGATCGATGGTAGCAGCGTCCACCACACCCAACTTGGCCCATAGAGGACAATAGGTCTTGCTTCATGAGGTAACGAGTCCGGTCTCGTGGTAAGTGTCATTTTAATAATTGAAGCATTTGAACATGTTGCAAAGGGTCCTTTCTTGATTTTGAAAACGTTTTCTTGGAAATTATGCCTTTTTCCTCATTTTACCTTGGTGATTGACATGTCGTCCTAGTAAGTGGGCCACCCTTGGGAAAAGGGTTGCTACTAGGGGGTCTCCTTGAAGGGTCATCATACCATTCCCGCACATACTTATCACTTTCCATTACTTCTTCCCTTTCGTTTCCTCATCTTTTGGGTTTTCGGACATATTGACCCAAGAAGGGTTTGTACCTCATTTCATGGGAAGAAGGGGCTAAAGGCCCGGAGGCTTGTAGTTGGCAAAAGATAAAAGGAAAATATTAATCCTCTACATGCTCTCCCTAATGGTCCTGACAACAATGAAATGCTTCTCCATAAACAATTCAAGGACTTGTAAAATAAAACACATAATTAATAAATGTCCTGCTTGTTGAGGGAATGCATTGCGGTGTCCTTTACTTTCCTTGCACATGGCACTCAATGTGTTATAGCCTCAAGTGGCATTGTGGTACTCTTTACTTTCCCTTGCATATAGTACCCAATGTTCGGACCTTAATCAATTAATTGCAAATAAAAGGGCTTGGAAAAAGGTTGCATTGAAAACGAGGATGCAACACACCCTCTACAAAGGCACCCATAAATGAGACAATATGAGCCCTTGTATGTCAAGAAAACCCATGCCAAAAAGTTACACCCCCATCCACCTCATACTCTTTCACATGACTTAGAGAGGGTCTTGCTGGGAAACACTCCTTGACTTGGGGAATGATCTACCCAATAGGGCACCATGACAATCCTCCCATACTTAAATTTGGCAAGTTGTATAAGGTCTTTAGGAATTGGTTTATTTTGAAAAGGGGGGATTTGATGCACATGTTTGGGTGGTTCTTTTGTTAAATACGACTTACTTGGCATGATACTAGTGACTTGTAGACCCTTGGAGGGTGTACTTGTTTGTCTTTGCAGGGCCTTTCCAGGTGAAAGCTAGTTCGTGGAGGCACAAGGTTGCTTGGACCTTCATAGGGTCATGAAGCCCACAGGTTGGATGATGCACTCCCTCTCATTGGACACTTGGGAGGATGAACATTGCCTTTGGAGGCACTTGGACACCATGAGATGATCACATGCTATCCCCTTGCACCCCAATGTTGGCCTTTGGAGGCCTAAAACGTCACTTTATATGCTCTAAATGTCACATGGAGGCCAGAGTTTTTGATGGGGTTCTCATGGTTGATGGTGATGTGACATGGGTTGATGGAGAGAGAGACACATGGCATGCACTAGAGAACTTGGTGGCGAGGCACATGGCCTTTGGAAGCCCAACGATCTTCATCAAAAGGCTCAATGTCTCTCGTAAAGGCCTAAAGTCACCCTTTAGGGCATGACGTCACCCCTAAAAGGGGAATTACTTTATGTATTTTGTAATTTTAAGTTGTAAAGGGAAAATAGAGGAGGTCGACCTCTCTAATTTGTTGTTGACATTTTAAAAAGTGGACAAATTGGTTTTAGGTGACCTTATATAAATAGAGGTCACCTCAATGTCATTTTATCATCATGGTTTTGAGAATTACATACTCTCTTGGCTGAAATTTTCGCCCTACTTGGGCAATTTGCTCTATCTCTCTCTTGATGTTTTTTGGATGCTCTTTTCCTGTCTATTGGAAGGAAGGCTAGCGCTATCTCTTGATGCTAATTTTCTTGGTAATGTGATGGAATATTCTTGATAAAGAAGGGTTTTTCATGCAATCTCTTGAAATTGGTATGGAATTTCTGCATAATTGTATTGTTTCTTCTTGTTTCAAGGTTAATTTGTCTAAATCCTTGGAGTATAAGGGCATACACCCTCCATCAAGATCTATCTTGTTGTCATTGAAAAAACTATTTTGCAAAGGTTTTTACAAGGAGTAAAAGGGCTTACACCCTTGTAGATTTACCTTGCTAAGGATTGTTTGCTCTAGGGAGTAAAAAGGCTTACACCGCTAGAGAAGTTACAAACCCTAGCTCATATACAAGAGACTCTATAACCCAATAGATAAGGCACTAATGTACGTGCATTGGAGATTGAATATTCATGCATTGGTATACGTGATTTCTTGAGATATTGCAATTGTTCATGTTGGATTTAATTCTACATGTTATAAGCTTTCTTGTGCCCTAGGGGCGTATTGATTGGCCAAGTAATCTCATTGCTGTTATAAACTTAATGCTACAGCCAATAGGGCTGCAGCAAACTCATCTTCTTCTCATTGTTTACTCAATTTTCTACCACTAAAATTTACTTGCAAGCTGCCATAATTAACCTACTAGTTATCAACTATCTTTTGGGTGGTTTACTTGTTGATTCTAGTGGCTAGAATTTGCTGTTGTAGCAATTGTTTGCTACAGCCATAAGGCTGTTACAAAACTTGTTGATGACACTACATAACAACTCCTTAATTGCTATCAAAGTCTTTCTTTAATCATTGGGAATTCATCTCCTTTTTGCTAGCTTTCTTTCCATTATCTTGTACTCGATTTTGATGGTTAAATTTCCATTATCTACTATTTGATGGTTATGAGGTGGAGGATTCACTAGATGGATGTGAAGACAACTTTCCTCAACGAGATCATCGAGGAGGAAGTATATATAGAGCAACCTTAGGGCTTTGAGGTACATGGGAGGGAGTCTCACGTGTGTAGGCTTAAGAAAGCCTTGTACGAACTAAAACACGCACTCGGGGCATGGTATTCCAGGATTGATAGATACTTGTAGAGTATGGGCTTTACCAAGAGTGAGGCGAATCTTAACTTGTACTTCATTCTTGTTGGGACAGATCCGCTTATCTTGGTGCTATACGTAGATGATTTGTTTCTCACAGGTGCAGAGGAGCTTATAGCAGGGCACAGAGCAGATTTGGCTACAGAGTTCAAAATGAAGGATATTGGCTTGATGCATTATTTCTTGGGGTTAGAGGTATGGCAGATATCAGGAGAGATCTTCCTTGGTCAAGGGAAGTACACAATGGAGATATTGAGGGGATTTAGGATGGAGGATTGTAGATTGATGGCTACACCTATGCTTACCAAATTTAAGAAGGTTGTCACTTCAAATTCAGAGTTGGTGGATCCCAGGGTATACAGGCAACTAATAGGTTCCTTCATGTATTTGGTCAACACCAGGCTAGATATGTCTTTTGTTGTGAACATCTTGAGTTAGTTCATGGTTGAGCCGAGGCAGGTGCATTGGATAGCATCGAAGCATGTGCTCATGTACTTGAGAGGTACAATGGAGTATGGGTTGAGGTATCTTGGAGGTGATGGAGTAAGGCTGCAGGGATATATAGACTCAAATTGGGTAGGGAGTGCAGTAGACAGGAAGAGAACCTCAGGGTGTTGTTTCAACTTGGGATTAGCAGTGATCACATGGTTCAGTAGGAAGCAAAATTTCGTAGCACTCAGTTCAGCAGAGGTAGAGTATATGGAAATGAGTATGGCTAGTTGTGAAGCCATTTTGCTTCGTAAATTGCTTACAGGAGTATTTGATCAGGAGTTGGAGCCTAAGGTGATATATTGTGATAATTAGAGTTGTATCAAACTCTCTGAGAATCCAGTATTCCATGACAAGTCCAAGCATATTGAGATCATATATCATTTCATCCGAGACAGGATCCATAAGGGAGCATTCCAGCTTCAATACGTTTCCATAAATGAGTAGGTTGCAGACATTCCGACCAAACCCTTGGTTAAAGGGAAGTTTGTGTTCTTCAGGGACAAACTTGGAGTGGTGCAGAATACCTTCCTTGCTAAGAGGGAGTGTTGATGTTTGTAGCATTAGAAAGGTACTTCCACACAAGTTTAAGTGTCTAGATATGTGGAAGTCGTCCAAATCCTTCTACCTTGATACTTTACTTTAATTAAAGAAATTATTAAAGTAAATTTCTTTTATTAATTAGTTGAGTTTATTTAATGAAATGCTAAAGTTATTAGCATTAGTGAATTAAATATTAGCCATTGATCTCAAGTGAGGTGAGATTTAATCTCAACCGTCAATCACTTTGGAGATTAGGGTTAGATCACAACTCAAGATTATAAAAGAAAGGCTAGGGTAAAGGAGGAAGGTTGTTTTTTTGACACAGAGAGCAGAGGACTTTTGCTCAAGGAGATCTCAAATAGGTGGAGAAGGATTTTCATCTAGAGATCAGTATAGGTTAGGAAAATAAAGAACAGGGGTAGCCGCAAGGAATTCCAGCAGATTGGAGTCACAGCAGCAGGGTCGTGCCGTATGGTGTTTTTCGTACAGTCTTAGTGCACGTGTACGCGGGTTTTAGTGGAGACAGACGTGTATACACGAGTTTGCTTAAGGAAAGGAACATACATCTTGGAAAGCATGAAATTCCAGATTGTACAACATACTAGAAGTTGCTAGTGTTTGTAGGTGTTGTCTAAAGTTTTCTGTATTTTCTCTGTGGGCCATTTTCCCATTTAAGCTTTGAAGTTATTTGAATGATAAGTTTAGTTGATGGGAAGAATATCTTTGTGTATTGTGTATGAGATTTTGGTTTCAGTATTGCTTCTGCTATTTATTTGAGTTGATTATTTCAGCAAGTGTATTTTTTTTTGTGAGTTGCTAATTTGATTTACAACAAGGAAATCACTATATACCAAGATACCTAGGTGTCGAGATTAGAAAATCAACATAAACAACAAAGGAAAAACCCTCGTGTCTTCTTATTTTCGTATATTATTCTAATGACATCATGTTTCTTAGCTCAGAGAGGACTTGGTCTTGGAATCCATGGTGGAGAGAGAGGAGGTGATGAAGAAAATCAACATTAATTTCCTATTGATTCTCTTCTCTAGACGTATGTGACAAAGATAGGGATGAATGATACAAACGTAGGGGAAAGCTAGTCACAGAATCACAAAAAATGCAAGCAAAATTTTACATGGTCATATACAACAATCGAAGCCCATATGCTTTGGATTCCTAATGATAGAGTTAGTTTTTGCCTGAATATGAGTGAAAAGGATGTGGCTTTGTTTCAAAAGGAGCATAATGAAGCACAATTATCCAAGGATGAAAGGAGGGGCAACAACCATACTTAATTTGCTTCCAAAAGGGTACAAAAGTTCTTTAATTGTTGAAGAAGACTACAAGAGATTGAACATTGGAACTTTTATCCCCCACTTTTAGGGATAATTAAGGAGATTATGTCTCGAGGCCCACAGGTCCTAGACATGGAGTACCGAGAGCCGGATCGACTTAAGCATTGCCCTGGAGGGCCCATCTTTTCTTCCTTTCAGCGCCTCAACTTTGTCAGCAGCAACAACATCCATCACCTTGGCTTGGTCTTGTAGCGGAGATGGATCTTGCTCCATGAGGTAATGAGTACAGGTATCATGGTATGTGTCACTTTGATCCTCAAAACCTTTGAATATGTGCATTTAGTTCTTTTTGTTTCTAACAGGTGCTTAGATCTTATAATTATCAACTTGACCATGTCTGGGGGGAATAATAGGATGCCCTAGTAAGCCTGTGCCCATAGGTTTTGAGTTGCCACTGGGGAATTCATGAAAAGTCATCGTCTGCTCCCGTCATACTTACCACTTTCCATCTTACTTCTCGCTCATCCATCCCATTACATTGGTCCGGACATTGGGTTGGCCAATCATTTAAGGGTTACACCTTACCTTGTGGGAAGAAGGGGCTAAAGGCCCAGAAGGTAAAAGCAACTAGCAAAAGATAAAAGCCTAAAATAAAACCTCGAGATGCTTCACCCAGGGATCCCCAAGAAAGCAGTGAAATGATTCTCAGCAAGAAACAAGAGGGACCCATAAAAAATAATAAAACAAGACCTAGTCAAAGGATAGGGGGTCTCATCACGAGCCAGCCTATTAGGTCCATGGGCACCTAGCGGTATGGCACTACTAGCAGCTGGTTACCATGCCAGGGTAGTGGCTCTTGGTTGCATGGCCAAGAGAAAGGGGGTCTCATCCCGAGCCAACCTTCTCATTTCCGTGAAAGTGCTTGTGGGTAACATTGTCACCACTGGTCACCACGCCAGGGAAGTGTCCCCTGATTAGCTCCTTGAAAGAAAAAGAAATAAAGAAATAAGAGTAAAAGGCATGAATGGGCTTGGAAACATTTGCATGCAGGGCAGGTGCAACTCGCCTTTTACAAAGGCACCCACAGGTAAGCCTAGCATTTCCCTGCTATCACTGCACCCCTTGTCACAACATCCCTTATCCACCTCACCCATTAACATGACTAGGATTTGATCTCTTCCGGAAACATCCCTTTTCCAGTGGACACTAGCCCAATAGGACGCACTGCCACTTCCTCCAAACTTGCATTGCGGATTTGTATAATGTCTTTGAGCACTTAACTGGGTAAAAGGGGTTTTATGCACATGTTTATTAAAATTGATGATTGGATGTGATTGACATTGCTATGATCCCTGTGACTTATGAGCCCATGGAGGGCGTATCTGTTGATGTGCAGGATCATACCCGACGGACAGGTACACATGGGGAGATGATTAGTTCGGACCTCCATGGGACTGAAGAGCCCACCAGATGGATGCTGAGACCCCAATAGGGGGCAGAGACAGGACAGAGGGGTTTGCACCGGAGAAGAGGACGTTCCACAGAAACACCCCGACAGAGCCTTACCTAGGGGGGTTGTGCCCTCTCCATTGGGACGCTGGCCTTGGAAAGCCCACGACATCACCCAGGATGCCCATGACGTCATCCAACATCATGAACGTTTTGGGGTGGCAGTTATGGCGGTTGTCGTATGTGTGGCAGCTTGGAGAGGCCAAAGGAGGGCTAACGTTTTGCTCCAGGAGGCCAATGCTACCCTAAAAAGGGCTAACGACACCTTAGAAAGGGCATGACGTCTTTACTTTGCTTGATTAGGGTTTAATTTATGACATTTTAATGTAAAACAATATTATTTAGCCTTGTCGGCCTTATCGGCCTTTTGGTGACCTAAATTTTATTAAGGTCACTTGGTATTGTATAAGTAGAGAGCTAAACCTCTCATTTTAGACATCATCTTTCACTCACACTTAGTGAGGTCTGAAATTTGCGCCCTCCTTTAGGGTTTTTGGCTGAAAATTGATGCGCACTTGTTGAAGGAGTCTCTTTCTTGGCTATTTTGGCATTTTCTTGGTGGAAGGTTTACAACTACCATTTGGCTATATCAATGCTTGGTGGATGTAAGTGAATTTCTGCAAAACACTTCTTTATTGAATGGTTATGCTATTGTTTACTTGCATTTTGTTATTATAATTTGCTGGATTAAACCCTAGGGGACAAGGACAAGTTGGTGTCCTTGTCTCATGTCCCTACTAAGTTAAGCTAAGAGCCATTTTGATTTGCTGAAGTTAGATAGAGCCTTGCCATAGCAACACTCTACTTCTACTCTTATAGCCTAGCTGTTTTTATTCTTGTCATTGAGCTAAGGAAGGAGGAAAACACACTAAGGCCTAGTGTTTCTACACCTTAGTGAGCCGTTTTACCCTAGGGTTTGATTGATGAAGCCTTGCCTTAGCAACACTTCATCATCAAAATCTCTTGTCTTTAGCCCTGTTATCGCACAGTTTGTAGCTAGGTCAAAAAGGCTAAAGGATAGAGGACAAATTAGCGTAACATGAACCTTCCCCACCCAATGTCACCTAAATGGCGAGGTTCTTTCTATTTAGGGAGGTTAACCAGGGGAGATGTCCTTGGTAACCTGGGGTTTTGAAGAGGTTAAAGTATAAAAGTCAAGGGAAAAGTTCCTCCTCACAGGTTACCACCAAGGTCAGAAATTCCGGCTAATCAGCCAATAAATGAAGTGTATGGCCAAATGAAAACACCTGCCCAGAACAAGACAATAGCAATACAATATATATGCAGGCTATAACTCAATGGGTTAGTACTTCATGCAACTATCTGACATCAATATATAAGCAATGTGAAACAACAGGTATTAATGAGATCAATGTTTTATCAATACAGTAATGGAAAAGTATCAATTCATCA
>ML832961.1:0-15968 GCA_009831015.1 Picea engelmannii
ATAATAAATGACATATCCATAATATAAATGTTGGAATAAAGCATTTACATATCAACCTTCGTTGTCATCACCCTGGTTATCTTCCTCTCTTGGCATTATAACATTGTTGTTCTAAAAAATATGTTTAGATCTCAGATCATGTCTCAAAACGAACCACCAATCCCCATCCAACACTTCTGGGTGAAAAAACACTTGGTTGCAATGTTTTGGGAAAACATAAGGCTCCTTAGTTTCAACCCACATTTTTTTAGAGTTAATACATATTATCCCACTATCACAATCTTCCTTTACATTTCTCCATTTGAAGGTATCCCACCACTTCCAACGAAAAATAACACATTGAAAATATATGAAGTCCACTTGCATGATCTCTTGTATCTTTTTGATGTAACCTAACTTCCCCTCTATTAGGTTTTGATCACGGTGGCTAGCATGACTAGATTGGTTGAATTGTACCTCCACTCTACAATCTTGCGTGACGTGTTCATCATTGGCATACTCAGTGCAAAAATGATGTCAATATGTCCACATAGAGGGACCAAATGCACTTGTAAAAATGTGAGCAAAGGATAGTGTCATGTCTAATAACCCGAGCATTGATAAAAACATAATACATGTTACAATTCAAATGTGAAATATTATAAATTGAATGTGGTACATAGAGAGTTTATTACAATTTTTTTTTACCCAATCCCCATGTTTAGTGCATCCATATCTTCTCCACGTGGGTTACAACCAGACACCACATATTTCTCTTATATCTGGTTAGCCGCCCAATTGTTGAGATAGATTTTTGAAATATTTTCTTTTAAATGATTAGGATAAGGCATGCTTCTACCATTCAACCATATGAATGTTTTCATGTCATTGTCCCATTTGCTTATTTTCTCTTCATACAACGTAACCCATGGTCATGTTTCCTCTGTGTTGTAAAGAACGAATTTATTGATGGCATCAATATATAAATTCATTGATGTATACAATAATTGAAAATGAATATCAAGAGATCAAATATATATTATCAACTTAAAGAATGAATCTATTGATGGAATCAATTTCTAAATTTGATGATGTATACAAGAATTAAAAATGAATAGCATGAGATCAAATATATATGATGAACATCAGTGTAAACAATTGATTTGTACTAAATGGGCAAAATATAAGTGACTTACTTTTTATCAAGCGCCTTTTCTTGTTCATTTGGAATAACTCCCCTTCCCTTTTGTCCTCATCTTGTTGGTCATCCTGAACCACTTCCCCTAGTGTGTCCTCATCTTTTTGGTCATCCCAAACAACTACCCCTAGTGTGTCTTCAATTTTCTTGATGTACTTGTTATCGTAGGATTTTTAATTTTGAAAATCCCAACACAAGATCACCAAATCTTGCATAACTATAGGAAATCCTACCACTGTCACCTTAGTAAGAAATCCCCTCATTTTAGTGATGGAGGAGGTCCACCACAAGGGAGGCTTCCCTAGTGACCTCAAGGGATCAAAGTAGCAAGTTTATTAGCCAAGCCTACCGCCCCCTCTCTTGATCACTTAAGTCAAAGTCTACCTCAAAGGAAAAGAAGTATGAATCTCGTATGAGTACATTCCTGGAACAAGAACAATTTATAGCATATATAATGTGATTTTCAAGTAAAAAAATACAATGATTTTTTTTTCAAGAAACTAGACAATAGATTTTCTATGGCTGTTATGAAATTGAAACAATATACAGTAGTACAACAACAGTAAAGTAACTATAAAAACAACAAGAAATATGCCTAAGAAATGTAACAATTGATAATGGAAGTTTAGCATAAACTCAATAGAACATTACCCAATTGTTAAATGCAATTTCTGACAAGTTAAACCACCTTTAAATCAATGTTTGCATCAAATTAAAGTGTATTAAGATGGTTGTAGAAAACTTTTGCAACAACAAAAAGTTTGCAAATGAATTAGATTTAGTTAGTGTTAGTTAAGTTACTAGATAACTTGACAGATTAAGAATAAATATTTTTTTATCACTTTCACCACAAGAGAACTTAAATGATTAGCGCATTAGGGTTATGGAGTCTTGATAACAACAATGCAAAATATTTTAGAGATGAATCTAGCAAAGGGTAAGAAGTAGGGTTTGAACTCTAAGGTGCTAGCACATTAGGGCCTCAGGGTTCAAACCTTGAGGAGAAGGGTTTTGCTAGAGTGCAAGCACTTTTGGGCTCTAACAACCTTTTCTCCCTTCTTAGGTACTTCAACTAGGCCACAATAAGGAGTCTAGAATCAGACTCCTAAATTGCTAGCACTTTAGGGCTTTAGGAGACTAATCCTAGGTAGGATTTCCTTCACAAATTTATGGATGAAATTAAACTTGTGAGAGGAGAAAACACTTATGCTCCTCTATTATGGTTTTATCAAGCAAGATTTTCAATATGAACAAGCAAAATTTACCATAAACATTCAATAGCATGAAATGAAATTGAAAAAAATTACTTACTTCACCAAGAAATGACAAGAAAAAACCCTAATTTCAGTAATATCATCCAAAAATCAGCTAAGAATCATCTACACTTGACCTCTAAGAGATAGTGCATGAGTAAAAAGAGCTAGTAACCCCAATATAGAGAAAATTTCAGAAGTAGTCTCTCACATGTGTGAGAAGAATGTGATGATAAAATGAGTCTTGGATAGCCATATTTATATGGAAACCCTAGCCATCCCAAAGACTCTAATGAAAATTCATGTCTTTACATAAGAGGGTTGACCCCTTAAATTTTCCCTTGCAATATAAAAAATTATTTTTTTACATGAAATAAAACCCTATAACGATGATGTCATTCCCTAAAAGGGTGATGTGGGATCTCCAAGTGCAACATCAAACATGGTGAGAGAGACGTTGGGCCTTCAAAGGCCATGTTTCAAGTTCAAAGTGCCTTGCCATGGTCTCCTCTTGTGAAGCCACATCTAGAACCATCCTATCCATCAAGCCCCAACCCTCCAAGGTGACGTCAAGGTATAAGAGGTGACGTCCTAGGCCTCCAAAGGCCGACGTCCAAGTGGAGAATGATGCAACCTCATCCTTTGGTGATGCCAAGGTGTCTCCAAAGGCAACGTACGGTGTCCCCTAGGTGCAACATCCATCATCCATGGTCTTCTTCATGTGGGTCTAGTAACCATCCTATGGGAAAGGTCCTGCAAATAAAAACAAGCACACCCTCCAAGGGTCCACAAGTCACAAGTATCATTCCAAGTAAGCCATATTTAATACAAGAACCACCCAAACATGTGCATCAAACCTCCCCTTTTCAAACTAAACAAATGCTTAAATACCTTATAAGTTTTTCCTAATTTAGGTATGGGAGTGGAATCACGGTGCCCTATTGGGTAGGTCAATCCCCAAGTCAAGGAATGTTTCCCAAGGATACTGGATCTAAGTCATGTAGTGAATATGATATGGATTGGGAAAGACTTCTAGGCACAGGATCTTGACATACATGGGTTCATATTGTCTCATTTATGGGTGCCTTTGTAGAGGATGTGTTTCCCTTCGTCCGCAATGCAACATTTTCCAAGAACTTTTATTGAGATTAATGCGTTGTGGTCTGAAACATTGAGTACTATGTGCAATGGAAAGTAAGGAGTACTGCAATGCCACTTGAAGCTAGAAACACATAGAGTGTCATATGCAATGGAAAGTAAAAGACACTGCAAAATGTATTTCCTCAACAAGCGAGACACTAAGTAGTTATATGTTACAAGGTCCTTGATTTTTAAAGAGTAGCACTTCATTGCTCTCAGGACCTTAGGGAAAGCATATGGAAGGATATTGATTGGATTTTAACTTTTTCCCATGAAATGAGGTATAATCCCTTCTTAGGGCCAATGAGCTCAAAATCCCAAAAGATGAGGAAGAAAAAGGGGAAGAAGTGTGGAAAGTGGTAAGTATGAGCGTGAATCACCTAGTAGAAATCCTTTTCCTTAGGGTAACCAACATACTAGGAAACCATGTCACTCATCAAGGTGAAACTAGGCAAATGGTATAATTTCCAATCAAACGTTCCATAATCAAGAAAGGATTCTTTGCAACATGTTCAAATGCTTAAAATATTAAAATGACACTTACCATGAGACTAGACTTGTTACCTCATGGAGCAAGACCCGTTGTCTTCTTGGAACTAAGCTGGTGTGGTGGATGTTGATATGTGGTAAAGTAGAGGATATCTATGGGATATGCTAGGAATCAGACTCTTGCAGGCACTCCATGTCTTCTACTTGTGGGCCTCAAGACATGATATCCTTAGTTACCCCTAGGTTGGGGGGGTAACATATGGCTCCTACATTGGGACATGTTCTCATCGTAGAGCATGTGAGAACCTCAACATATCCTAGTATGACATGTGCCTACAAATTCTCAAGCAAAATGTCAGAGTATTAGAGGTGGCACACTCACCCCTTATTCATATGAGAAAACATGCTAACTATAAAAAATCTAGAGAAAAACTTGTAAATAAATTTTTTTTATTTTTTTTTTATTTTGACATTTTTATTCTAACATATCAATATGAGTATGAAAAACATAAGAATGTAAC
Source organism: Picea engelmannii (assembly GCA_009831015.1). Classification (NCBI taxonomy): domain Eukaryota; kingdom Viridiplantae; phylum Streptophyta; class Pinopsida; order Pinales; family Pinaceae; genus Picea; species Picea engelmannii. The sequence goes on from ML832961.1 coordinate 4,581, forward strand.
ACAAAAATATGCAATGAATAAAATAATATGTAAATCATAAGCATGTATGAAAATCTAAGCAAGATGCTACTACACTACCATGATATGCATGATGAGACATATATACAATGCAATGCATGATGTGAATGCCTACCCTCAACTACCTACTCTAATCTATGTTAGTGAAATGCTAGGTGTAATCATATAACTAGTAAAACCATCCTAGCATTGCATCAAAACATCTACCCCTGTGCTTCATCATGAATGAAAATAAATATAAGTTAAGCACAAAAAGGTCATGAGCTAGGACATGCATTATATCATAACCAATCATAAAGTCTAACTCATGGAGGTAGGAGGGAGGGACCATACTATGAAAATTCATGCTCCCACAAGAATGCTCGATCCATCTTTGAAAGGGGGTGTGAAAAGATAAAGAATCATAAGGTTGGATCAAAGACTCTGAAGGTTGACTACCCTGGATATTATCACTCCCCGAGGCCTAAGAAGGGATGGACAAGAATCTAGAGGATGACTGAAAGATACTCAGGGGGAGGTTGAAAGATTGATATGTCAAACTTCTTCTTAAAGAAATCAACCTACCCTTAATTATAAGATATTTTTTTGACCTGGAGATAGCATGGGATAAGGAATGTGTTTCCCAACTGCATCCTTAGTGACATAGCGAGATAAAGGGAAAGAGGAAGGATGGAAAATATTGTCACAAAAATCATGCTCTGGGAAAATCAGGTCCTTACCCTCATCAAAATTGGAGCACAACGGTGGTTGGAAATATTCTTCGTTGAGTGAATCCAAGTGATCAAAAGAATATGTGCCAAATCCACCAGGGTGTGATTGAAAATCATCACGAGAATGTTGAAAAAAATCATCTCTAGGTGGCTGAAACAAATCTGCAATCATGCCATCTTCTTACTTCCAAACATCAAAATCAATAGTAATCACATATGACTATTGTAAAGGAAACACTTGAATATGACCTTCGATATCATAGATGGAATCTCCATCATGAGAAATCACATCCCATTTACGTCTCCCAACATGTATAAACTCATCAATGTTATCAACCACATCATCATATTTATTATAACATGCAGGGCCTAGTGCATCCAAGGGTTCATCTAACACTTCTTCATTTTTTGAATCATGAAATAAAGCATCATCAAAAATTTGGAAAGGAAAATAACTTACCACGTTCTTTTCTTCTTGTGCAAGAGGAATGGAAGCTTGGATGACTTCATCAAAGAGAGGATCAAACACCAACACTTGATATTTATGAGGAGGTTCTTAATAAATCTCTTCCTTGGTTTCTTGGTTTTGAGCATGATACACCTTCCTAAGATCTTCTCAATCTCAATGGTGAATCCTACGTCTTCAAGGACTACTGTGATATTTTGAAGGATATCTTCATATGTATCATATTTTGGGTGCCAATACTCAATAAATATAATAATGAGATCTATGAGTGAAGATATTCCCTTTAGTTTGCAACAATCCTTGACCCAATTTTGTACTTCCGTGGACATACAACGTATAAACAATTTTATTTGTATGTCATTGGGTTGTGATTCCATTTCCCATAGATACTCAAGGAACTCTATGATATGAATAACGACATGAACCTCGAACATTGGATGGTCTCCCCAAACAAAAAACTCATGTGGGTATCTAGGAATGTTCTCAAAATCAATAGAAGGGTATCTTTCTTGGTCATCCCCGGGTTCCATGGTTCCATCACTTGAGAGTCTCCAGATGACCTCATTGGATCATCAAAGGAAGGTGAGGGAATCACCCTTAGTGGAGTCACCAGGTAATATTTCTAAGATAAGGGCTTTGAGAGAAGCTTACCAAAATATATTTCATTGAGGAAAATGACTCAATCCTCCTCGACAATGGCGCCAAAATGTTATTACAGGATTTGTAGTTGTGAAAATTCCAACATAGGATCACCAAATCTTGCATAAATACAACAAATCATACCACTGTCACCTTAGTAAGAAATCCCCTCTCTTTAGCAATGGAGTAAATCCACCACAAGGGAGGCGTCCCTGGTGACCTTAAGGGATCAAAATAGAAAGTTTGTTAGCCAAGCCTACCACCCCCTCTCTTGATCACCTAAGTTAAAGTCTAGGTCAAAGGAAAAGAGGTATGAAGCTCATATAAGTATCTTCCTGGAACAAGAACAATTTATAGCATATATAATGTGATTTCCAAGTACAAAGATACAATGAATTCTTCTTCAAGACATTAGACAATAGATTTTTTATCGTTGTTATGAAATTCCAGCAATAGACAATAGTACAACAATAGTAAAGTAACTATAACAACAACAAGAAATATGCCTCAGAAATGCAACAATTGATAATGGAAATTTAACATAAACTCAATAAAACATTACCCAATTGTTAGATGCAATTTCTTGCAACTTAAACCACCTTTAAATCAACATATGAAACAAATGAAAGTGTATTAAGATGGCTTTAGAAACTTTTGCAAAAGCAACAAGTTTGCCAATGAATTAGCTTTAGTTAGTGTTAGTTAAGTTAGTAGATAGCTTGAGATATTAAGAATAAAGAGTTTGTTTATCACTTTCACCACAAGAGAGATTAAATGATTAGTGCCTTAGGACTATGGAGTCTTGATAACAACAATGCAATATATTTTGGAGATGAAGCTAGCAAAGGCTAAGAGGTAGATCTTGAGCTCTAAGGTGCTAACACATTAGGGCCTTAGGGTTCAAACCTTGAGGAGAAGGGTTTTGCTAGATTGCAAGCACTTTTGGGCTCTAGCAATCTTTTATCCCTTCTTAGGTACTTCAACTAGGTCACAATCAAGAGTCTAGAATCAAAATCCTAAAGTGATAACAATTTAGGGATTTAGGAGTCTAATCCTAGGTAGGATTTCCTTCACAAATTTATGGATGAAATTAACCTTATGAGAGGAGGAAAAAATTATGCTCCTCTCTTAGGGTTTTATCAAGCAAGATCTTCAACATGAACAAGTATAATTTACCATAAACATTCAATAGCATGAAATGAAATTGAAGAAATTTACTTACTTCACCAAGATATGACAAGAAAAAACCCTAATTGCAGTAATATCATCCAAAAATTAGCAAAGAAGCATCCACACTTGACCTCCAAGAGATAGCGCATGAGTAAAAAGGAGCTAGTAACTCCAATATAGAAAAAAATTCAAAAGTAATCTCTCACATGTGTGAGAAGAATGTGATGATAAAATGAATCTTGGCTAGTCATATTTATGTGGAAACCCTATCCATCCAAAAGACTCTAAGGATAATTCTTGTCTTTACATAAGAGGGTCAACCCCTTAAATTTCCCCTTGCAATATACAAATTTAATTTTTTACATGAAATAAAACCCTATGAGGGTGATTTCATGCTATAAGAGGGTGGCATATGCTCTCCAAGTGCAACTTCAAGCATGGTGAGGGAGACATTGGGTCTCCAAAGGCCATGTGTCATTTTCAAAGTTCCCTGCCATGGTCTCCTCCCGTCAAGCCACATCTAGAACCATCCTATCCATTAATCCCCATCCCTCTAGGGTGACATCAACGGATAAGAGGTGATGTCCTAGGCCTCCAAAGGCTAGTGTCCAAGTGGAGAAGGGTGCAACCTTGTCTGTTGGTGATGTCAAGGTGCCTCCAAAGGAAACGTCTTGTGTCCCCTAGGTGCAACGTCCATCATCCATGGTCTTCTTCATGTGGGTCCGACATCTATCTTGTGGGCAAGGTCTTGAAAAGACAAACAAGTACACCCTCCAAGGGTCCACAAGTCACAAGTATCATGCCAAGTAAGCCAAATTTAATACAAGAACCACCCAAACATGTGCATCAATCCCCCCCTTTTCAAACTAAACAAATGCTTAAAGACCATATATGTTTTTCCTAATTTAGGTATGGGAGGGGTGTCATGGTTCCCTATTGGGTAGGTCAATCCCCAAGTCAATTAATGTTTCCCAAGAATACCCCATCTAAGTCATGTAGTGAATATGAGATGGATTAGAGAAAGGCTTCTAGGCATGGGGCCTTTACATACAAGGGTTTGTATTGTCTCATTTATGGGTGCCTTTATAGAGGGTGTGGTGCCCTTCCTTCATGATGCAACATTTTTCCAAGCCCTTTTATTTACATTAATTAATTATGGTTTGAAACATTGAGTACTATGTGCTCAATAGAAATTAAGGAGTACTGCAATTCCACTTGAATCTAGAAATACACAAAGTGTCATATGCAATGGAAAGTAAAAGACACCGCAAAATTTATTTCTTCAACAAGAGGAACACTTATTAGTTATATGTTAGAAGGTCCTTGATTTTTATGGAGTAGAAATTCATTGCTCTCAGGACCTTAGGGCGAGCATTTGGAAGGATAATGATTGGATTTTAACTTTTTCTAGCTACAACACCTCTAGGCGTTTAGCCCCTTCTTCCCATGAAATGAGGTGCAAGCCCTTCTTGGGGTCAATGAGCCCAAAATCCCAAAATATGAGGAAACAAAAGGGTAAGAAGTGTGGAAAGTGGTAAGTATGAGCCATAATTTTACAATGGTCCTTCAAGGAACCACCTAGTAGCAACCATTTTCCTGAGGGTGACCAACTTACTAAAAAACCATGTCACTCACCAAGGTGAAACTAGGAAAAAGGTATAATTTCCAAGAAAACATTCCATAATCAAGAAATGATTATTTGAAACATGTTCAAATGTTTTAAATATTAAAATGACACTTACCACTAGACCAGATTTGTTACCTCATGGAGCAAGACCTGTTGTCTTCTTCAAACCAAGCTAGTGTAGTGGATGTTGCTATGTGGGATGTGCTAGGAATCTGACTCTCAACACTCCATGTTTGCTACCTGTGGGCCTCAATACATGATTTCCTTAGTTACCCCTAGCTTGGGGGGTAACAATACTCACTGGCATAATATAATAACTTGTATACTATGTACCCCTCTTCCATAGAGCCCTCTGGTTTTGCCCTTTTTCAAACAAACACCTTCAATTTTTTCATGTACCTCTCTAAGAAGAACATACAACGACATGAGAGAACCCCCAACTAATTCAACCTCATCAAGTAGGTGAATTATAAGATGAACTTGAAAACTTGTGGGGAGTTCCTTCTCAAACATACAAACAATCTCATCTATCTCTCAATGCCACCATGGAATGTTATCCATATGAATATCCTTTGATGTGATCCAAGATACAAATGTAGATAATTTTGATATGGCACTTTGTAGGTCCCGGGGGAATTCATGGTTCACACAACCACACACGAGCAAAGGAAAATGGAACTACAAAATAGACACACATCATTAATTTCCATAAAACTATGAGTGCATAGCATATTTTTACCGACATTATACAAGAAGAATAATGTATTCAACATGCATACCGTTAGAAGGTTCAAATGGTCATGTGATTTCAACCCCAACAAATTCCCTTATATAGTGAAGAAAATTTGTAGGGTCGAACCATACAAAGAAGGTGCCTTCACACCCAATATAGCGTCCTTCTCCATAGAAAGATCATATTTCTTCAAAATACATACAACATCCCCTTATTTAAAAGACCAAGAGGGACCAACCTCTCCTCTAGTTTCTTTTCTTGGCCAATGTCTCTTTTTCGTATTTGAAGCAATAAGATATCTCCTAACAACCAATGTTATGCTTTTATTCAATGATATATGCCTCCATAAAGAGGATGAAACATTTTTTAATATATGCATGCGATATGGTAAGTGGCCAATCTTAAGATGCTCCCAATATGGAAGCTCATAAAATACAAATTTCCTTTTCATCCCAATGGGCATTTTCTCAAAATAGGTGTCAAAATATTCAAGATCATCGAGCATAGGTTCCCCATTTGAATCAAACAATTCTACCATTCTGTTCTCCTTCTTTGTGTCATATACCCTGATCTAATCTGTCGATGTCATTATTTCAGGTCTCCAAGTTCTCTCTAGTTTACCATTGAAAGCAGATGCAAATCTTCTATAAGGGTGGTCTTTTGGGAGGAATACCCTCGAGTAGTTGTACACTATATTTCGTAGGTGGTTGGACCAATTAGCCTTTATCCACAACATTTACATCCATGATACCCTTTTGTTACAAGACTTGTGATGTTATTGTATACAAAGCATGTTAGTGTAAAAAATATAGTTGCACCAAATGAAGTATGCCAAATAACATTACAGATCTAAACAAATCAATCAACATGCTTACTAGAGAAAACTATTAGTCCTAGATAATCATGCATGGTATACACACATATGCCATACAACGCAAAATACCTTTGCATTGGGATGGGTCTTGATACATCATATATGTGTATCCCTTCCCATAATTGCTTAAATTCATCGATCAATGGTTGGAGGTAGACATCCATTCTCTTCACTTGTCTTCTACCTGGGACTATAAGAGCCAACATAAGATGTTCATTCTTCACAATAAACCATGGGGGGATGTTGTTATTGATCAATACCATTGGCCAAATATAATAGTTGGTGTTTTAGAGGAAATACAGGTTAACTCCATCCATGGCTATGCTTAGTCGTAGTCTTTCTACTTCATCCTTGAATTTATCAGGACATGTATCTTCTATATGCTTCATGGCTATTGAATCTACTAGGATTCACATAAATCCTAGCTCACTTCTATGTGAGGCATGCCACCCATGCAACATGGCTAATTGTTTTCAATGAAATAGCCTTTGAATCCTTGGAGTTATAGGTATGTGCCTCAATATATTATGAAGAGGACCATGTGTCTTACCCTTTATTTATTTATTTATGGTACCTTTCGTGTCCACATTCTAGACATATCTCTTTGTTTGCATATTCATTTATGTATAGAATTCAATCATTCAGACATGCATGGTATGATATGTACTCAACACCCAACATTTTCAACATTTTCTTTGCCTTTGCACAACTCTTGGGAAATAAATTATCTCTTGGAAGTGCCTTATCTTCGAGTAACCTACAATTAATGAGAAATAGAAATGTACATTGTCATTAAGCATGAATAAAATCAACCATTTTCTTCCTTCAATATTGTGTGACAATATTCCTTAAAAAAATATGGGACTTAATGGTTAGTGTTGAAAAGTCAACAAGAAACATGTGTCTAATTTATTTTTCCCTTAAATAAATTGGACAATAAATATTAATCTATTATTTCATTCATAACTGAGTGAGTTGGATTTGTAACAGAATTATAAGTGTAGTTAAGTGAGTTAAGATTAGTTGTACTAGTTGTAACTAAACATGCACTAGTGAGAGTTCAGTTAATCAGTGAACTCACATGCAACTGAAGATTCACCATGGTTAACTACATGCATGTCAGATCCAGTGGAGACCTAGTTGAGATAACAGGTGAAAGGGATGGTTTGGCTATCAGTTGTGATTTGATCACACATGCAGTGGATATGCTTATGAGCATGTGCAAACTAGGCAATTATAATCGAGATCATTGTGAGAATTCGAATTGCATAGATTGTGCAGAGGAGGCAGGCTGTCTGGTCACGGAAATTGGCACATGTATTTGTTGATTTGTGTATGACAGTGTGAGACGATTGTATTGTATTGAGAGCTCTTGGATTAGAGCTTTGTATGAGATTGTCTCATGATTCATGATATACATAATATATGATAGTGGGGTTTTTAGCTTTACGCTTTCCCGGTAAAACTTCTATGTTGTGTTATTGATATTTCACTTTGTGCTCATGGTTTTGATCGTGGTTTAATTTAATTGGCAAGAATAATAGTAGAAGCAATTATGTATTTAACAGTAGTGAAAATTGTTAGATCAGGAGAATCGCAAGAATACATTAAGTGTATCGAAATTTCTACGGTTAGTTACCTCAAAATTGTCGAGAAACACGTGTTTGACATACCATACATTGGTTTCAAGTTGTATAGTAACATTTTTGTCCCTATTTTGGTAGACCTTGACCCTTGTCGACCAAAGAGAGGGGTGGTGGAAGTAGATTTCAAGTTTTCAAAGAAGGTATCTACGATATCAATGTCATTCCCTAGTTCATTTTACTAGAATGCATGTAACAAAATTCCCTCCATGGTTTGGGTATCTGATATGAAATCATCCATACCAACCTCTATATCATTACCTTCATCCCCAACATGTACGTATTGGGAATTGAATAGGTGGTTGATTCAACCATTCTCGGTATGCTTCCTCTCTAAGTTTTTCTCATTTAAAATCAAGATCATGACTTGACATCATAGTGGGGTGCAACATTAGATGGGAGACATGTCACTCATCATCAAAATATTGATTGTAAAAATATTGAACATTACATTGATAATATTAGTAACATAATGCATTTAATATGTTCAAACACTATACGAAACATTTATTAGAAGCATGGAATTTTTTTTTCCCAATAAAAAACATGCAACCAATCACTTTATAAAACAAATGTCAAATTAAGTGATACATTTACAATAGTTCGATTGAAAATACAATTACTCAGTCATCTTTTCCTTATGCCTCTATGGGGTGTCTAGATAAAATAAATCCAATTCACAGTGTAATATTGTTGACCCAGGTTGGTAGCGGGAATATGACATGTTATGATTGGTAGGGTAAAGTAGTTATCCATTTCATTAAACATCTTCTTTTGGTATCTTTCTCCTGATAAGAGCTTGTGAAATTTTAGGACTACTAGAATATCTTGCGCATCCAAACTCGATTATGAATCTTGATCCTGCAAAATTCAATGAACATTTTTTCAACTACACCTCCATACATAACATAAATTCAATAAGATAAATGAATTATAAATAAAATCTAGACGTACTACAATGGGAGGGATAGAACTTTAAGGACTTACAATGATATGGAATGAGTTGGAATCTGAAGAATTGGCCATTTGATATTATTATTCCTTTTTACCTGCATTTGAGCCAAAGTCGTCATCTTGGGAAACATAGAACAATCTAATTTCAAACATAATTTCTAATAACTTTTATAACTTAACGGTGTGCCTAATCATAAAAGATGCCTTGGTGCATTGGTATAAAACAAGCACATTGATGCTTTAAATTGAGAGAAGCACCAAATACTGACCTTCGTTATTTCCTCTCAAAGCAAAAGCTTCCCAAAATTTAAATGTGGATGTTTTCATTTTCATTTTGCAAATTAAATTGTTTTTCGGTGCGTCAGTACTTACACACTACACCGGTGTGGTACGAACTGTATAACACACTGATTGAAACAAGTTAGAAAAGCAATGCACTTACTATCAATGCGTTGAAATTTATTACGAAAAAATGAGTTGGTGCATTATATGTACACACTGCATTGGTGCGCTACTCACTCTATGGCACACCAAAAAAACAAGTTACGAAAAAAACAATGTGCACGTGTTTATCATCAATGCATCGAAATATACAACAAAAAAATGAGTGGGAATTTCAGTTTTTGCGTTTATAAATGAAACCCCTATTCATTCATTCATTCTTTTTCCAATATTTAGAGGGGAGATTTGTGCAAGAGAGATTTACCAGCAAATACTTCAAAGTGGGTGGATTTTTTTTTGAAGAGTTGAATTTAAAATGGATTACCGTAGGTCACATACAAATATGCAGAGGAGAAATTTCAGGTATATGATTTCATTCTATTAATCATCTTAATCTTTCCCCTATTTGATTCAAGCATTTTTCAATACGTTTCCCAAACAAAAAAATGGTTTCATTGTTACCTTCGGTATTGGAAGGCTTAATTTACTCACTGTTTTTCTTGCTTTCCCTTCCTATATTTCACAAGGATAATTTTTCTTTGGATTTTTTTTTATAGGGTTTGTTTATTTATACATGCGGTGGTTCATATCTGTTGCAATGGAGCCACACATTGCATTGGATCCCAAATCAGCTTGTCATTGTCGTTTTTTTTAAACACCTTCGTGGTTAGCAGTGCATCCTATACATAGGGAGATCACTAATGTGTTATTTTCATGTCAACAACAACCCTTAATTTAAATTAGAAATAATATTAAAAAAAAAAAAACTTTTCACAGTCAGTGGTGCACATTATACATAGATAAGCACTAGGACACATTTTCTTATAAAGAGCACTGTTGAGTTTAAAATGGAAATAATATTGTTTTTTATATGGAAACCTCCATGTCTTAAATTTGTTCACAGATTGGCAGTGTGTAATAAATAGTGTTTAGGAAGCAATGTTTTTATTAATTCATAAAGCACCGACTGGATACAACAATTTGTAAAACTCTTTTTATTTCGTAACGACACTATTATCATATATCGGTGTGTATAATTATGGTTGACTCACTGGTGCGTATACATATGGTTGACGCACTAGTGCGTAGGAAGTTACTATACACACATGTACTTTGTTTTGTAAAACAATTATGTAATTTTTATATCTGATGATTCCTAGCTTTTCTTTTTTCAGGGCGCTTTTGAAAATTTCAAGGGACAAACGAGGGGAAAACCAATACATTCTGGTAGGGATGTCCAAAAAATTGAATAGGGAGATGGTAAAACAAATGAACATATTTGTGTCGTAATAGGAGTCGTCCCAACTACAGTGTGCATTAGAGGTATATAATCATTTATTTATTCTTTTGTGTACATCAAATTTAATTATCGTGTGAAATATTAATTTTCAATTGTTTTGTTGTAGAAAAGAAAAAAAATAGAACCCATTAAGCACATAATACAAGATGATGAGAAATAAAAGGGTTGTTCGCAAACTTTGTGAGTATTTATGTTTTCAACATTACCTAAGATTTCATGTTTGTTGTGATATTTGTATTTAAATAATTAATTTACACTTTTCCATGGATGTCTTCTAATAGGTGTTAACATACAAAGAGGAGCCAACCATTAATTGATAGAAATTGGATTAAGTATGGGTTGTAAGTATATGTTGAAGTATGAAGGTTTAATTGAACAATTTGTAAGTAGCTATGTTGTTAACTTCCCTTGTTTTATAATTAATGAAACAACAAGAAACCTTTATATGAATTATATCTATTGTGCTTTGTCATGGCATTTTAAACATGCAGGAAACAAAATATGAAATATAGCCAAAAAAAGAGATTTTGAGAGAAGTCACAAAGCATGGCTTCGAAAGAATGTGTATTGTGCTTTATGAAATATTTTCTACTAAGGTATGTGTTTTTTATTTAGGCAATCATGTATATTCTACTATATATAAAAATGTAAATATACTTATTATACTTTATTTCTATGTTTGTAGATGGAAGATGAAGAGGTGAAACATAAAAAACAAGTCAATCAAGAAAACATTAGGTTGAATAACCAAAGTACAATACTGCCTACAAATGATGAATAAATGAGGAATGCATGCAACTTGAGTGATGACAA
>ML832961.1:40749-52115 GCA_009831015.1 Picea engelmannii
AAGGAGAAGATACGTGGTCTCCTACTCAAGGCATCTACGACCACATTTTCCTTTCCCTTTATATATGAAATACCAAAATCATACTCACTCATAAACTCACTCCATCGCCTTTGCCTGGCATTCAGATCTCTTTGAGTGAAGAGGTGTTTTAAGATTTGATGGTCCGTTTTGAGTTCAAAATTTCGCCCCACAAGATAGTGCCTCCAAAGTTTCATAGCTAGCATTACACCTGCTAACTCTAAATCATGAGTCGCGTATAACTCTTCGTGCTTCTTCAACTTTCTTGACGCATAAGCTATCACTCCTCCATCCTGCATTAGCACGGCCCCCAAACCTTGTTTCGAGGCATCCGTGCAAACCATGAAGTCATTTTCCATATCTGGCACTCGTAGAATTGGCGCACTAGTTAGTAACCTTTTAAGCTCAGTGAATGCGCTATCACATTCTTCTGTCCACTCATACCTGACCCCCTTGCGTTGCAAAGTGGTGATGGGTTTCGCTATTTTTTAGAATCCTTCCACAAATCTTCGGTAATAACCCGCTAGCCCCATGAAGCTTCTCACCTCATGTGCATTTTTTGGCACTGGCCATTCCATAATGGCCTTTACCTTTTCTGGGTCCACCGAGATTCCTTCACCTGAAATGATATGACCTAAATAGTGGATCTCTTTCTGGAAGAAGGAACACTTCGACAACTTCCCATACAATTTGTTCTCCCTAAGGCAAGACAACACTATTCGCAAGTGTTCCTCATGTTCTCTTTCATTCCTGGAATAGACGAGAATGTCATCAAGAAAAACTTGTACAAAACGGTCTAAGTACTTCCGGAATACGCCGTTCATGAGGCTCATGAATACTATTGGCGCATTGGTCAATCTGAAAGGTACTACAACAAACTCGTAATGTCCAAACCGAGTTCGAAAGGAAGTTTTTGGGATATCACCTTCCTTAATCCTTAACTGATGATATCCAGATCGCAAATCGATCTTTGAGAATATTGTTGCTCCTTTCATCTGATCGAAGAGGTCATCTATTCGCGGCATTGGGTACCTATTTTTCAATATAGCATGGTTCAAGTCCCTGTAGTCTATACACAGTGGTAAGGATCCATCCTTCTTCTTTACAAAAATTACCGGTGTGCCCCAAGGTGAGACACTGGGCCTTACTAGCCCTAAGTCTAGTAACTCATTCAACTGCATTTGCAATTCAAAAAGTTCCAGCGCCGTCATCCTATACGGAGTCTTGGATATTGGTTCTGCACCAGGTTTTAGCTCAATAGTAAAATCAAGCTCCCTTTCAGGAGGCAACCCTGGTAATTCGTTCGGGAAAACATCTGGAAATTCTGACAATACCGGATACTGATCTAATGAGGGTCCTTTCCTTTCACCCATTTCTTCCACTACATACAGTCGACACCCTTGCCTCAAGCACCGCTTGACCTTCATAGTTGATATAAAGCGTAACGACACTTTTCTTTGTACACCCTGGATCTCTATTGGTCTTCCTTCATCATCAATACAAAGCACCCTCTTTGCGAAACAATCTACCAAAGCTCAATGATCTGCTAACCAATCCATTCCAATGATTAGGTCATATGCCCCAAGAGCAGTGATGTATACCTTCAACCTGGTAGTGCACACTCCTAGGTCTACTATACAATTATCGACACTAGGTCCTACAACTTGTTTTTCCCCCGAAGCCATCTCGACTTGTTTAAAGTCATCGTGCTCGTAGGCTGCCAACCCACTCCTTTTTAATCCAGATGGTGAAATGAAACTATCTGTCACACCAGAATCAAACAAAATCTTAACACTAACATGATTTAGCGTACCTGAGGATTCTACTACTGTGGATTGATGTTCGGCCTGGCGGTTGTTAACCGCTGCATAAATCTGATGGTTGCTACTTGCTCTCCCCATTGGTGCCTTTCCTTCTCTATGCACGAACCCTGATTGTAACTCCGGGCAGTCACGCTGGTAATGGGGTCCCCCGCATCCCCAACAGGTAACACCAGATTGAACCTGTGCATTGTTATGTGTCTGTCTTTGAAATGAGTTCCTTCCCCTGGAACCCCTGCCCCTACTAGTTGTTCCCCGAGATGGTCGTGGACCTATCTGCACCGTTGGCGATGAACGAGATGTTGCACTAGCTGCCATTGAAATCCCTGCAGCCACTGTCCCTGGCACGACTATGTTACCATAAGGTGGTGGCCTCGAGCCCCCTCCCCTAGGGAATGTCCTCCGGGCCTTTCCTACGAATCCAGGGCGATGCGGAAATGTCGATCTTGCACCCCCTGTTAAGTTCATGTGTTCTTCTGTATAATGCGCACTTTCTACCGCCTCCGCTACTGAAGACAGTTTCCACATCCGCACCATAGCTCTTATCTTCGGGTTCAATCCATAAATGAAGCGCTCTGCCTGTCGCTGGTCATTGTCCATATACGAAACGTATTTGACCAGTTCCATAAACCTGATCTCATACTCCTCTACAGTTTTGTTTCCTTGTACTAAGGCATGAAATGCCCCTACCTGTTGCTCCTCGTAGTATGCTGGTAGATATTTCCTTCGGAACCTCTCCTCGAAAATTTCCCAAGATATTGTGTCTGGGGTAAGGTGTAGTTGTCTTTCCAAGTTTCCCCACCAGTTCAAGGCGCTATCTCTTAACTGGAAAATTGTGATATTTTCCTTCGAGTTGGACGCATAGTCCCTTAAGGCAAAACACCTTGTCATGCCTTCCAACCATGCTTCCGTGCATTCACTGGCACGACCTCCGGCAAACTCCGAAAGTTTGATCTTCTGCAATTCTCGCGTGATGTCTTCAGGTGGAAATTCTCCCCTTGAGTTCCTTGATGCTTCTATATTACCCGTCCCAGACGGGGGGAGTTCCACTTCAGTTCCTGCTGGTTGGCACCCCTTTAAAGTCTCGTTAATGGCTTCCAATGAGCGTAGTATGAGGTATAGTTCGGGCGATGGTGGTGGTGCTGGTGGTGCTGGTGGTGTCGGTGGGGTTGATGGTGTTGGTGGTGTTGATGGTGTGGGTGGCGTTGGTGGTGCCCGTGACGATGCTCCCCTGCCTCAACCCCTTCATGTCCTGACCATCTTGTATGACTTAACCTGCATCACCCCAAAGTTATCAGGGTGAGTTCCAGGACGTTTCAAATTGGTGCTACTTAAACTTAGAAACAGGGTTGGGCGTAAGTTTTCTTTACTTGTCTGTAAACATACATTACTCCATCAGTGGAATTGGCTAGGTTTGGGTTAGGATAAAGCATCTAATCTTGGTCAACATCGAATTTTAAGGTAGACTAACCTTACACTCAAATAAAATAATTAATTTTAAAATTATCATTACACTAATTTAACCCAAATTAATTTTACTTTAATTTATACTAACTTAATCTTATTTACATATAAATTGTTTATACTAAATTATTTATTTTACTTTAAATTATTTTTAACACTTTATATTATATACATATAATAATTGAACGTATACCCAAGGGTTCGGGCACGCATGGGTTCCACGTGCTCATCTGTCTTTCATAAGCTCCCTCGTATCTAATCCCCAATTTCTACACCTGTCAACCTTTCAACTCTCTATGCGTTCTTCCTCTGTCCCACTTTCTCATCTGCTGGGACTTTCCTCGCATCTATCTTTGTCCACCACAGATCTGCCTCTGCTCTGCTCAGAGTTTTTCAGAATCTCCCTTGCCATGGCTCACCTTCACACCGTTGTTCTGAGCACTTTACCAGTTCGTTTTGCAGAAACAGAGTATATTGTTATGGCCCCTAATAAGATCCGGGACCTGGAGTCCAGTCTCCTTGAAATGTTGGGAACCAATCCCTTGTCTGTACATTTTGCGGAGCTCGCCCTCAGCTATAGTAAGAGGCACGATTCAGTCCGCATATTGTGCACAGTTTCAGTAGCTTCATGAAGAACGCTGAGTTAATTGAGTCAAGAATATACATAAGCCTTCCTTACGCTATGGTAAGGAATGGTAATTTCCTCTTTTGAACAAAATGATTTGCTTGTAATTCCCGTTCTGTACGAATTTTGGTATTCTGCTTTTAATTTAATTCATTTATATTTATAATTTTATTCATCTGTGCATATGCATGTAGCTAGATGCATATACCTTGTCTTCTGTATTGCTCACGGCCCTTGGCTCCTAACTATAAAATTCCCCACTTAAATTTCGGGTTTCGGGGTTTCCTTACGCTTGATGCCGAGAGTCTCCTGCCCTCCCGGATTCCTGATCTTCGATATGCCGATGCGCTACCTTCTAGCTTTAGCCCTCCTTTGTTTATGCTTTGGTCCATGTGACCCTGTCCTATGTGACCGTAGTCCTAATTCCTGTCGAGATTCGGGGTTTCGCGACTTTTGTCGTCACGAACCTCTGTCCTCACAGATTCCCGATCACCGATATGCCGATGCGGTACTTGTGCATTAGCCCTTCGGGATAAATTCCTGGTCGATATGACCATTATACCACAAGGCCACAGCCTTGTCCCTTATCGGGGTTTCGGTCCTCCTCGAGCAAGAATTTCATCAAATCAAAAATTGGCGATGCCCTTTTTGCGTTTACCCTGGGTCAACGAATGGTTAAAATTTTAACTTTTGCGAGTTTGAAGGTTAATGAAATCGGGATTCGGGATTTCCCGTAACAAAGAATCGGCGTATATTGAATCACGAAACCCCAATCTCCGATTTCGCGATAAGTTTAGGTCTTAATTAAACAGTCATTAATTAATTATTTTAATCAAGGGTTAAGAGTTAAGTTAATTGCGTCGACTTTCGGGGTTCGCGATTTCATAGTGCATGGACACCTTGTCCACAAAACTTGCGATATCTCGATACCCGATGCCACTTGTCCACCGTTGACTCTTCCATGGGCCCCATTGTTCCTTGGCTTATCGGGAAATCGCGTTTCACGATTTCACAACTCTTGTTGCTATGTTTTCGAGACTCCCGATATCCCGATACCCGATGAAGCCCTCCTGTGGAGCTTTCACAGATGGCGCTAGATGATTGCCATGCGTCCTTGAAATGAACGGCTCAGATCTCGTCGGTGTTCCTTGCTTTTATCGGGAACTTTCCCGTCGGGAGATCGGCACTTGCGCTGTTGTTATCCTCGTTCTTCACAAATCCCCGACTCCCTATGCCCGATGGTACCTGGCGTTGACCCCCGCGAGAGTTGACCTTTTGACACATGTCCTCCCTCGGTGTATCGGAGTTCGCGAGTCCGCGAATCCAAAACCTATGAGTTCCGGGACTTGTGTTTTCCCGAACCCCGATCTGCGATTTCGGTGTGGCGTGACACCTGTCCACCACTCTAACCCTGGTGGTCCCCGCTCTGTCCTTGTGCCCGTCGGGAAATCGCGTTTTGGGATATCGCGATTCCCGTTGTCATGTGCACGGGACTTTCAATTCCCCGATCTCCGACTCTGCGGGATCTCCTGACACGTGTCCCTGCTGTTTGGACGGCTCTAATCCTATCGAGAAATCGCGTATCGCGATTCCTTGACGCAACGGTTCTACACCTCTGAAATTCCCGATGAGTAAAATCCTGATACCTCCCCATGATGTTGGTGCATGTCCCTGCCGAGATCAACGGCTGGGATCCGTTCTCGGGATTTCGAGAACCACAAGGTCTTGATTCTCTGACTTAACAAAACCCCGATGACTTTGATATCCCGATGACTCTTCCGGGACTCCTCCTCTGCACACTAGGACTTAAACCCGGTGCAACTTCTTCGAGATCTAACGGCTGACGGGATTTCGCCCGAGATCTGATGGCTCAAATCCGTTCTCCCACGTAATAGACAGCTCTCCTTCGGGATAATCGATTAGTTTCATAAAACATTACGTAGTGTTAAAATTGCTTTCTTGGGAAGGTTAAAATTTGTATGGGTCTATACTTCCTGAGATTCTTCATTATTTATAATTTCACTGAGGTTAGTACAGGCAACTAGTTTACGTTGTTCCTGTGCGGTACAAGTCTTCTAAATTTCTTTTGCCCGACTGCTCATTGCCAGTTCTTCATTCGGGTAAGTTCGAGATGAAGTAGGCCTTTTCGAGGTCCTGCAAATGTCCTTTTGCATTTTATTTAGTATAATTCGTGTAGTTATTAATTCTTACCAACTTCAAGCCTTAGACAGAAGTTTCCCTCAACATTTCATCGATTTCAGGTGTCTGTTCTATCCAAAACTTCATTGACAAGTATTGCTCAAAATAAAATTAAGTTATCATCTCTGTTTTCGTGCTTAATAGCTTTATTCAGGCTGCTTTAAGGATAGTCATTTTGTGGGAAGTGATCCTTCCAACTATCCGGTTTGCTGCCACTATTTTGAAGGCATTCCTTCGAATGTTCTGACTAAAACTGTAGTGACCATACATGATCCAGTTACAGGGTTTTACCTAAAGTTGTTTCTTGCGATATATGAGATTATTTGCTTGGATAACTTAGGGGTACTACCTGAGTATATTTTCGGATACTGTATCAGTCATATCAGGTCAAACTGAACGTGTTTTGTTTGTAGTTTAAGCGTGGCTGGAGTTAACATTCTGGGTCTTTGGCCCTTAGGCCCATATTTCGAACTAAGACGCTCTGATACCATATGTAACAACCTAATATTTTTAAACATCATTAAGTTTCATAAAGATTTTATTTCGTAAATTGAAACAATAACTTCCTAGCATAATATTGATTTTCATAACGGCAACTTCAGTAACTTAGATTTATCAATAAATACTGATTTCATGGCAGAAAGAAATAAATACATAATTTAACAAGTACCTGGTTCTGATGCTAATTTATGTTGCATATGTGCCTTGTTGTTGCCTCCCTGCTACCTGCTACGCAAATCAACCCTGCCACAAACAGGAAAATAACTACCCAAAACTACTGTCCTCCCTACCAACTAGGAAAACTACCTAGCTCCAAGATATCTACGGATATCCTGGCCCTCCGTGCCCAAAACCTCCAGCAACTCAGTGCCTCCCCTGATCAAAAGCCACAGTGCCAAACTCTCTGCTCACAGCAAGTGTCATACTCCTTAGAAATCCCTCCTCCGTCGAATGATCCTCCCGTCAACCTTTTCCCTCCCTTATCCCTCTTTCGCTGACTCATGTAGTTACTTCTCCAACCACCCTCCGTGCCTATCCCTTCTCCCCCCTTAAATGTTTTATCTTCTCGGGATTCATAGGTTACCTCTTTGCATACGCAACCATTTTTTTAACATTTTTTCATTGATCTTTTAAGTTTATTTCTTAGGTCATTAAATGTGATCTGTAGTTAGAGTGTTACTTAATTAATCACAATTATTTTCTTTAATTAATTTTACTTTATAATCTTTAAATATTTATTTAATTAGGGTCGTTACACTCAAAGAGTAGGTTTTGAAGGTTGTGTTGATCAATTACTCAAGAGAGGACTTGGACTAGTGCTTTTAGGGAAAATGGAGTCAATAATGCAACAACAAATGTTGAAGAAAAAATGATAATGGAGAGTCAAAGACAAGAGAGAATGATAGATTGGAGTGTTGGTAACCCAAGGATCCAATTATCAAACCCTAGGGGAAACTAGCTACTAAGGTGTGGGTAACCCTAGGCCTTAGTAGATTTCCTCCCTCTTTAACTCAATGGTGAAGCAAAATCAGTTACGATGAAGAAATGGATGCTAAGGTGTTGCAATGGCAAGGCCTTAGCTTAGGCTTCAAGAAAATTGGCCCTTTGACAATATCTAGTAGGTGAAAGAATTTGAAGCTAGGACAATAGCATGTGCTAGTATTCCTAGGGTTTAATCAAACAATTTCATAATATTGAATGTAAATGAAAGATAAATTAAACTATAACCATTCAATTAAGAAGAATTGCAGAAAAATCACTTACATACATCAAGAATTCATCAAGAAGAACCCTAGTTGAACACATCCACCAAGAAATTTGCCAAAATAATCCAAAATAAGCCTCCTTCAACAAGTTCGCCTAAAATTTCAGCCAAGAAAACCTAATGAGGGAAAAAAATCAGTCCTCACAAGTGTGAGTGAAATATGATGAAAAATAAGAGGTAATTTCCCCTTATTTATACAATACTAATTACCAGAATTAGGTCAAAAAAGGCCGACATGGCCAATTACAAATAATATCCAATTTTTACATTAAATGTCATAATAAAACCCTAAAACAAGCTGCTAAGGTGACGTCATTCCCTTTTAGGGTGACATTAGGCCGTTTTTGGGCAACATTGGCCTCCTAGAGCAAAACATTAGGCCTTCTTGGGCCTCAAGAACCTGCCATACATGCCACTTGGCACACAACTACCTCCAAAACATCCCAAAATGCTAGATGATGTCATGGGTGACCTGGGTGATGTCATGGGCCTTCCAAGGCCTACATCATGGTGGAAAGGGCACAACCCTCCTAGGTCCAGGCCTTCTAGTCTACCCCTAGTGAAACATCCTCCTCTCTCTCTAGTGCAATGCTCTAATCTATCTCTCCCCCCTGCTGGGGTCTCAACATCCCTCTGGTTGGATTTTAGCCCCATGGAGGTCCGAACTAATAATCTCTCCATGTGTACATGTCCATCGGGTGTGGCCCTACAACATCAACAGATACGCCCTTCATGGGCTCATAAGTCACAAGGATCATAGCAATGTCAATCACATCTAATCATCAAGTTATTAAACATGTGCATAAAACCCCCTTTACCCAGAGAAGTTCTCAAAGACATTATGAAAATATGCAAACCAAGTTTGGAGGGAACGCTAAGACATCCTATTGGGATAATGCTCATTGGATGTGGTATGTTTCTGGGAGAAATCAAATCTAGGTCATGTGAGTGGATGAGGTGGTAAGGGATGTATGGGTAAGGGGTGTAGTGATAGCAGAGAAATGTATGGCTTACCTGTGGGTGCCTCTAAAGATGGTGAGTTGCACCTGTCATGGATGAAAATGTTTCCAAGCCCATTCATTCCTTTTATCTTTTATTTTTATTGTTTTTCTTTCAAGAGGCTAGTTAGGGGACACTTCCCCAATGTGGTGACTAGTGGTGGAAATGTTACCCACAAGCATTTCACGAAAATGAGAAGATTGGCTCGTAATGAGACCCCCTTTCTCTTGGCTATGCCACCAAGAGCCACTACCCTGGTGTGGTGATGAGTTGTTGGTAGTTTCATACCACTACATGCCCATGGACCTAATAGGTTGGCTCGTGATGAGATCCCCTATCCTCTAACTAGGTCTTGTTTTATTATTTTTTATGGGTTCCTCTGTTTCTTGCTGAGAATATTTTTATTGCTTTCTCAGGGATCCCTGGGCGAATCATCTCAAGGTTTCATTCTTTTGGATTTTATCTTTTTCCAGCTACTTTTACCCTCTGGGCCTTTAGACCCTTATTTCCATAGGGCAAGGTACAACCCTTAGATATTTTTCCAACCCAATGTCTGGACCAGTGTAATGGGATGGATGAGCGGGCAAAAGATGAAAAGTGGTAAGTATGGTGGGAGCGGACGATGTCCTTTCATGAATCCCCCTAGTGGAAACTCAAACCCTATGGGTACTAGCTTACTAGGGCATCCTGTCATTCCATCAGGTGTGGTCAAGCGGAAAGGCATAAGTTCCAAGCACATGTTAAAATCAAAAAGAATTAAATGCACATATCCAAGGGTTTTGAGGATCAGAGTGACACATACCATGATACCCAGACTCATTACCTCGTGGAGAAAGACCCATTTCTGTTGCAAGACCGGGACGATGTGATAGATGATGCTACCGACAAAGTGAAGGTGCTGAAGAAGAAAATGATGGGCCCTCCAAGGCCATGCTCAAGTCGATTTGGCTCTTGGTACTCCATGTCTAGGACCTGTGGGCCTCGAGACATAATCTCCTTAGTTATCCCTAGGCTAGGGGATAACATATGGCTCTAACTCGGGGACATGTGCTCACTGTAGAGCGCATGAGAACCTCAACATCTATGGCATAACTTGTGACCTTCTTGATCTCAACATAAAACTATTAGTAATCATTTGGGGTGGTGATATCACCCCTGACTCACATATATATAATACATAAAATGAAAGCAAGCATATGTACAAATGGAAATACAAACTGCTCTAGCATGAAATGAAAATGGTATATACAATGGATGCAAATGCCTACCTACTTACTTGTACTTACCTGTGAAGTCAATTCTCTACCCCTTGATGGGGTTTGAAGAGGTGCCTGCTAACTGGTAATGGGCACCTTCTTATTTCCAACATAGACAAATAGTAGGCATCATTGACTGAATTTCTTCCAACTCTGAAGGGTCCAATCCAAAATTGTGCACTTTCCTTGACATTAGTAGGCTCTCCCCTCTTTGTGTCCCACATCTAGACTATATCTCCCTCTTTGTGTCCCACATCTAGACTATATCTCCCTCTTTGTAATCCTTGGTCTTGAATCTGGTTGTTTCTTGTACAACCCTAGTGTATTTTCTTGAGGGAGGAGGGTGGGGTTATGCTATGAAGACTTCTTGTTGGGATGACTTGATCAACATGTCATCTTCTTCTTTCTTTAAAAATTTGACAGTCCCATCTTCTTTTTCCTTGTATTTGTCTAGGAGTTGTTGATACTCTTCCTTCTTTGGCCATTGTATTTGATCGAAGTCTTCCTCTGAAGTGAAAAGAAAATCATCAGGGGAAAATACAAGAAGACTTTCTCTGGTTGGCCCATGCATTTTACTAGTTCTGATATCATCCTCTTCCCATTTGATGAAGCCAACTCCTTTCCTTCTAAACCTCATCAAATATTCATCTTCTTGTGTAGAAGAATAATCATCCAAGTCTTCAGAGATGTCAGATGAATCATTGGGATAATCACCCCAATTTGTATCTCTTTCTTGCTCCAAAATGATGGGGTGGGGTCTCACCAAAGCACTATCCCTTATGTATGTTTCGTGCAAATGCCACACCTCGTCATTACCTAGCGCAATATTGTTCTCGTGATTGCTAGGAATATTTTGGTCACCCTTTCTCTTACTAATATTGTCTTCTTCTGTCAAGGGAAGGGTGGGCCAACCTTGAAATAAGAATGAATCTATTGAGTTGTAATCATTATGTCCCTGAAAGGGGGTTTGCTCATTTTTCTCAAAATGACCAGTTTGTAATAGCGTGGAAGTTTCTTCGGACGATAGCTGGTCATCTGGGATTTTTTTTTTCAAAGAAAAGATTTCCAACATTTCACGAATCCTTTTAACCTTTTGTAGGATACATGCCATACTAGTGCTCAGGTTGGTTCTATTATTGTCAGGTTTTGGGAAATGTTGGGGTTGATTTCTAGTATACACCTGGGGCTCTTCAAGTTTTACCCTTGAGTTATCATTTGTT
>ML832961.1:58317-70455 GCA_009831015.1 Picea engelmannii
GTTTCTTGAAGGGTGGGTGTATGTAACGACCCTAATTAAATAAATATTTAAAGATTATAAAGTAAAATTAATTAAAGAAAATAATTGTGATTAATTAAGTAACACTCTAACTACAGATCACATTTAATGACCTGAGAAATAAACTTAAAAGATCAATGAAAAAATGTTAAAAAAAAATGGTTGCATATGCAGAGAGGTAGCCTATGAATCCCGAGAAGATAAAACATTTAAGGGGGGAGAAGGGATAGGCACGGAGGGTTGTTGGAGAAGTAACTACATGAGTCGGCGAAGGAGGGATAAGGGAGGGAAAAGGTTGACGGGAGGATCATTCGACGGAGGAGGGATTTCTGAGGAGTATGACACTTGTTGTGAGCAGAGAGTTTGGCACTGTGGCTTTTGATCAGGGGAGGCAATGAGTTGCTGGAGGTTTTGGGCACGGAGGGCCAGGATATCTGTAGATATCCTGGAGCTAGGTAGTTTTCCTAGTTGGCAGGGAGGACAGTAGTTTTGGGCAGTTATTTTCCTGTTTGTGGCAGGGTTGATCTGTGTAGTAGGTAGCAGGGAGGAAACAACAAGGCACAGAGGCAACATAAATTAGCATCAGAACCAGGTACTTGTTAAATTATGTATTTATTTCTTTCTGCCATGAAATTAGTATTTATTGATAAATCTAAGTTACTGAAGTTGTCGTTATGAAAATCAATATTATGCTAGGAAGTTATTGTTTCAGTTTACGAAATAAAATGTTTATGAAACTTAATGATGTTTAGAAATATTAGGTTGTTACATTGAGCAACCTACTAACACTTTCTAACCCTAGAATAGCCTAACCTACTAACAATATTGTTGTTGTTACTAAAGTAAGCTACAACCATTAGATGCAGCATTAAAATCCTATAAAAGCAATTGAAAAGGCTGATTTATACCTTGTCTTATTTGCTTCTATCAAATGCTAGTATTATGATTTCAATGGTTAATGATTCTTAGTCATTTTGAAGCTATTTTCAAGGCATTTAATGTGAAGTATTTCTCTATAAAGATTGTTGTTATAAATTTTCTATTTACTTCATCATATTTAGGAAATTGTTTTTCTCAAGAAAGTCCATGGTTTTATGAAGTGCTAACCAACAAATGTACTTGCAAATATATCTAGTTTCTTGTTTCTTTGTTCTGGGCAGGTACACTCTGACATATTATCTTTTTATTGATTATAAAACCAGACTTTCTGATCGTTGGTGACTTGTGAGAGGGGATCTTTACCTAGCCCCTTTGACTTTTCCTTCTCAAACCCCCAGGTCATCGGGGACGTCTCCCCTGGGCCTACCACCCTAAATATAAAGATACATCCTATTGAGGTGACAATTATAGGATAGTCTCCCATTACACCAATTTTCTCTCCTTTAACTTTTCTTTTATCAAAGTACAAATTGTGCGATAACAGGTATATCCAAACCAACCATTGTAGCAAGGGAGACATAGGGTTCTTATCTTTCTAATTATAAGCGGTTTGGTCTTATGATTCAGAGTCATTATCTAGTTCCTTACGAAGACTATCATATGTAGGTTCATATTCAAAGTCATACTGAAGTGGGTCTTCACAATAATTGTTTTGAGTATTGCATACATGACCTTTAAACTATGGTTAAGATAATTTATGATAGAGGTTTCACAATGAAGGGATAGGGTTTTGGGTGGGCTTACAACTAGGGGATTCAATTTGTGGAATTTAGGCTTCCCCTCTTCCTTGGTCCTTTTATCATATGTATAATGTTTTTTACTGTAACCAATTATATTCCTCTTAATAGATTCAACACGACTCTCTACTCTGTTAGGAATACGAGAGAGATTAATAACATAAAATTGTTAGGATATTTAAACATTTAGGAGTTAGTTAAGATCTACTTGGTCTAATGTGTCTTTAGGTAAAAATGTGTTTCTTAGTGTGTTTCTTTAGTATGCACTAGTATGCATTTGTAGTTAGGAAATCTGATGGTTATGATATATTCTCAACATAGAGTGCTCTGACGGTTCATATTCTCCTCAATCTTAACAACCATTGACATGTGGCTTAACACCCGATTGGTCCATGATCTCTATTTAAAGAGCATGGAGTGTCATTTTCCGATAATCGATTGTGAGAAAATATATTGTAAAATCTCTCTGTAATGTTTTTATTTTGCATTAATACACTGCTCCAAGTGGTTGTGTTGGCTGGGGCCGTAGATGTTTCCCCATAGGGGTTTTACCATGTCAAAACATCGATGTGTTGATATTTGATCTGTTTATGTGAGTGGTTACTAAAGGTGTTCATCCTCTGTTGGAATACCTGTGTTGTCGAACATGGTATCAGAGCCTGTTTGAAGACCCGCTCCTGTTGTAGATCGAGATCGTGAAGTCGAGTTGCCTTATATCCATTTTATTCTATTTATGTACATTTATGGGCTGAGATGATTGTTCCATTACGTCTGGAGCGTTTGTTTCAATTAGGAACAATTTTCGTTTCACTCGATTTTTTTTTTTGTTTTCCCAAGATACAACCATTTCAGTTAGATACGAAGGTATAAAGCCTGAATACGCCATATTTAAATTTTTGCAGAGTATTATTTTGGTTTTATATTATTTGTTTCTGGGTTGCTACTCTTTTAGATCTACGTATTCTCTTTACCCCGCACCCTGTGCGATCTTGGAAAATCAGAAACTGATAGGAAAAGGTGCATTTTCCAGGTAAGCTAACTAAGATCTAACCCTTGTTGTCATTGAGAAGCGAAAAAAAAACTTATGTGAAAAGAGATTTTTTTTTAGCATGCTCTCCAAGGTTGTCTTCCACAACAACAACAACACCCCCAATCATCTTGTTAAACAATACAATATGTTTTTTTATCCCATTTGGTTGAAATTTTCCTTATTAAGTAAGAGGTCTTGAGTTCAAGTCTCTCTTTTTGTTACGTTTTTTTGAAAAAGTTCATGCTCAATTGTAAAGTGTATTTCACTTCAAGTATAAAAGTGAATCACTATAAGTAGCTTTAATATTTTATTTTGGAGTTATTTATTTTGCATGAAACCTTTATTTTATAAAGTAACTTCATTGTTAAAGTGATCCCCACTTTTTTTTTTATAGAAGTGGGTCACTTCATAATGCAACTTACACAACCACGTGGTCCCTTGGTTATCGTTTATGATTTTTTTTTAAATGACATAATTTTCACGTCCGAAGTCTGTTTTTAGTGCCATTTTTTTAAAAACCACCTAATTTTTCGAGACATTTTCATCCATATCATGAGTTTCATTTTTTAAATCAATATTATCTACATATTTAATATGGCTTCTTCCATTAATCTTTTGCTTACCAACACCAACTACTTCCAATGGAAATTTCATATGGAGGATTTATTAAGAAGTAAAGGCTTGTACTGGATTACCTTGGGAAAGGAAAAAGAACCCACTGATGTTGATAAGAAATTCAAATGGGATAATAGGAGTGACGAAGCACATAGACTAATCATAATGTCCATCTCTCGTGATTTAAGGTTCCACCTTAAAGAAATTGATGACCTTGATGAAGCTTGGAAAAAGATTGAATATGTGTTTGGTAAACTCAATATTATTCGAGCACAACAATTAGAAAATCAAGTACTGACTTTAAGTCCAAGTGATTTTTCTTGCATTGGAGACTATCTATCTAAGTTTAAAACACTTAGAATTTTATGTGAAGAATGTGAGATAAAGATGGAGGAAGAGTGTTGCATCTATCTTGTTCTTTCTAAGCTAGGTAGTGCATATTCTGTATTTGTATCTACCTTTTATGCCATGAGAAAGGCTCTAGGGAAAGCTTATCAAAAACCCACTCTTGAGTCCTTTTGTGCTACTTTGATTAGAGAGAAAAATAAGCGTGTACAACTTGGAGTGATCAACACTGCAAGTACATCCAACAAAGCCTTAGTCGCCTAGCAGAAAGATAAACCCAAGAATCCCAAGAAGAAAAATCCTCGCTACAACAACAAGCAACATAAGGGTCCCAAACCCACTCAGACAACTTCAGCTCCTAATGCTGACAAAGGAGCAAAATATAAAAATAAGAATACTGACAGACATTGCAACTTTTGTGATAAAGATGGTCATGATGAGTCCAAATGTTTCAAGAAGATGGCAACTTTAGAAGCAACAATGAAAAATCACAACATCAATATTGATTCTACTACTTCTTCTTCTTCTCATGGACATGCACTTTCTTCTTTTGGTTTCTCCTTCAATACAATTTCTACTTCTTCTTCTTATGAGTGGCTTATTAATTCTGGAGCATCTTAACATATGACTAAGGATAAAGACATATTTTTCTGCTCGAAATGAATGTAACACCAAGAAATTATTTGTTGGTGATGATAGATCTCTTAATGTTGTGGGATCTGGAACAATTCAAGTAGATAATGGTCATTTCAATGATGTATTATGTGTTCCAAGTCTTTCTTGCAACCTTATGTCAGTATATCAAATCACTCATTCAGGTGAAGGTAAAACCATAGATTTTTCACCTCACCAAGTTGTAATCAAGGATCTAAAAGATCCTAAGCATGTTCTTGCAACTGGAATTGATGATGATATTACCAAGTTGTACAAGTTTGACAACTTTGGGTCATCATCTTTTTCATCAGTTTTTGTTGCTCATAGCGATGACTTGACCAAACTTTGGCATGAGCGGTTTGGTCATCTAAACTATCGCTCATTGCAACAACTATGTAATCAACATATGGTGATTGAACTTTCTCCTATTTCATGCAAATATGGTGTTTGTGCTAGTTGTGTTCTCGACAAACATCATCTGGACATTTTTGACAAACGTACCTCTTGGCACACCTCGGTCCCTTTGCAGCTTGTTCACAGTGATTTGTGTGGTCCACTTTCTACTCCTTCTTTTTCTGGGTGCAAGTATTTCTTAACTTTCATTGATGACTTTTCCAGACGTACTTGGGTTTACTTCTTAAAACTTAAGAGCAAATTTTTTGAAATTTTTTTGGCCTACAATCCCTTGTAGAAAAACAATCTCGACATCAAATTCAAAGAACAAATAATGGTGGCAAATATGTGAACAATAATTTTACAAGTTATTGCACTACACAAGGCATCCAAATGAAACACATTGTTCCATATACACCACAACAAAATGGTGTTGCTGAGAGAAAGAACCACACATTAAAAGAAATGGCTAATTGTATGATCCAATCTAAGGGATTAAATATAAAGTATTGGGTGGAAGCCATCAACTGTGAAAATTACATAGTAAATCACACTCCCACAAAGGATCTTAAAAGTATAACATCAGAAGAAGCTTGGAATAAAATTAAACCAGATGTAAGTCGCTTCCATGTATTTGGAAGTATAGCATGGGCTTACATTCCTGATGAGAAAAGAAAAGCATTGTAGCCTAAAAGTGAGAAGTGTAATTTGTTGGTTATTCTGAAGATGTCAAAGGTTATAAACTTCTTCAACCACATTGTAATGAAATTATTCTTATAAGATTTGTTAAATTTGATAAAAATCTCTTGTCCTATAAGCCTAATTCGGCGATAGTGCCTTCTTCGGCCTGCGAGCCATCTTCTACGTTGTGCCTTCTTCGGCCTACGAGCCATATTTGACATTTGTTCCTTCTTATGTTCCTATTCTGGTTTCTTCTTCAGATGATGACGGTGAGAATGAAAATCCACCTCCTCCTGCTCAACTTTATCCAAATGAGTCCTTCGAACCTAAACCAACACCACCTCCTCCACTTCCTAGATGGGTCTGTTCAACACGAGAAGCAGTTGGTGATCTTGTCGGTGATCCTTCAGATTAGCATCAGACATGTTCACGGTTCCAATGATCCTCTTCTATTTTGGCTCAAGTTTCAGAGACTCATGATCCAAAGACATTTGCAGAAGCTTTAGTTCATCCAGATTGGGATACAACAATGAATGAAGAGTATCATTCTTTAATGGCAAACGATACTTGGGATCTTGTACCTCTTCCAAAAGTAATAAAACTTGTCACATTTAAATGGGTCTACATAACTAAGTATGCATCAGATGGAAGTGTTGAAAGATACAAGGCTCGGTTAGTTTCCAAAGGATTTTTCCAAGTTGAAGGAATTGACTATAATGAAACCTTTTCCCTTGTAGAAAAAATGAATTCCACCTACCTTGTTCTTTCCCTTGTTGCCTCACATAAATGGTAGGTCCATCAGATGGATGTTAAATCCACCTTCTTTCACGTAGATTTGCAAGAATAAATATACATGGAACAACCTTCTGTATATGTCCAAAATGACTCTACCTTTGTGTGTCGCCTTAAGAAATCTCTTTGTGGTCTTAAGCAAGCTCCCTGAGCTTGGTATGCCAAAATGGACAACTTTCTTATTGACACCGAATTCTCTAGATTCCATTTAGATCCTAATGTCTATACCAAGAAAGTAGGAAGCCATCTCATCATCCTTTTCCTTTATATTGATGACCTTATCCTCACTGGTAGTGACTCAAAACTTTTAACCCATGTGAAAACCATCCTTAAGAAGAAATTTGAAATGAAAAACTTAGGCATTTTGCACTATTTCCTTGGCCTCCAAGTTTTGCAAACCAATGGAGGAATTTTTATTTCCCAGTCTAAGTATGCTTGTGATCTTCTCCGTCGCTTTCACATGGACAATTGTACACCAACCCCTTCTCCCTTCCAATCTAGAGTCAAGCTTATTGCCACTTGTACTTCTACCGAAGTTGATGCCACCCTGTACCGTCAGTTAGTTGGTAGCCTCTTATACTTGACTCATACCCATCCTGATCTTTCCTTTATTGTTGGTCTTGTTGCCCGGTATATGCAAATACCCCATGAAAGCCATTAGAAAGCAACTAAAATGATACTTCACTATGTTCATGGTACAGTTCAGTTTGTGATACATTACAGTTCAGGGGGGACTCCTTTATTGGTTGGTTTCATTGATTCAGATTGGGTCAAAGACCCTGATGATAGGAAGTCTACTGCAATTTATTTTTTCAGCCTTGGTTCAGGACCTGTCACTTGGGCTTGTAAGAAACAACATGCTATTGCACTTTCTTCAGAAAAATAAGAGTACCGAGCAACGATAAATGCAAGTCAGGAATCCTTGTTGCTTCGAAAAATCCTTTCAGAGTTTGGATTCTAGCAGCAACATCCGACCAACCTTTGGTGCAACAATCAGATTGCCATCTCTCTGGAATATTTTTCTTTTGCATTAATAAACTGCTCCAAGTGGCCGCGTTGGTTGGGGTCATGGATGTTTCCCTGTAGGGGTTTTACCACATCAAAACATTGGTGTGTTGATCTTTGATCTGGTTGTGTGGGTGGCTACAAAAGGTGTTCGTCCTCTGTTGGAATACATCTGTTTTCGAACAAAAATAGGCACAAGAAAAATATTAAGCAAAGAAGACACCATGATTTATACTAGAAACCAAAAATTGAGAAAATGAGCTCCTAATAGATCTATTAGCCTTGGCCAAACTGACCAAGACACCCCAAAAAATGGCCAATCAAGGCATCTTACAGTGGAGATCTCAAGCCTTTAAATAGGCTTCATTACATGCAATTCATGAGCACAATACCACGAGCTACCAAAACCATGAGCCGAAAAATTGTCACTATTGACCTAAAGTGGATTTAACTCATTGAATATTTTACCGAGTCAAGTTTAACCCAATAATCTCCCCCTTGAATTTCACTTTGGGTAACTGATTATTGATGTCCATATGAAAACAAATCCATCTTCCGAGATACATAGGTACCATCCTATGTACTTGTTATTTCTCTAGGAATCCTTTTAACCTACATGGTTCATCAAAATGTTAGACTCTCCCTTAATAATAACTTGGTCCCAACCATCTCACATTATGATATTACTTCGCACATTCCCCCTTAATTGAATATTTAACTTCTCCAATTCGAAAATCAAGCTAGCATATGAGTACACTTGCCACCATGATACCTATCTAAGTGGTTCATTCCACAACCTGATCCTACATGCTCTCTATGCATGAGAGGGATGACTCCATGCACTATCACGCTACATGTATGCCTACATAATAGAGATTACAATAAACCTGGGGAATATAACTTTCCTAAGGCTCACTACAAGGAAAACACCTTGAAGCATAGTTTTTTGAGAAGATTTTTAGTGTTACAAGATTTGGAAAAAAATTCAAAAAAAACTTTGCTACAACCTCCTCTATTTGAAGCAGAGATTTTAACAGATGTTCCATATAATTAAAAAAAATTGGGCGGGCAAAGGTTATGGTGGAGATTTTTTTTTTTGGTTCTTTTATTGTCAAAACGCACAGGTACTCTCTTAAGAAACCTACTCCAGTGTGTTCATATAAGACAAATGAATTAGTGCACTTATAATTATTACACACTAGTTTTGCCTTGTTTGTTGTATGTAGAGAACAAATTCTCTTATAATTTCTACGCAATGTCTCTACATGTTTGCATATGAAGCACCTTTGATTTTTAGTTTTGTACGCCTTGGTGCGTTTCAATGGTAGTGTGCCCCTGTGCCTTTAAGTTAGCCTATGCCTCAGTGCGTTTAATATATTGTGCATCTCGATGCTTGTATAACTAGTACATAGCGATGCCTATATTACCATGTGTATCGAAGGGTAGTTAAATTTTGAATATTCTAGGTGAGATGTCAGTGCCATTATTTTTACCAAGCACCGATGTGTATATTATACTTAAAACACCAGTTTGTACATTATATTTAGAGCCCCGATGTGTATACTAAATGTAAAGCATCAATGCGTACATTATATTTAGATCCCCAATGCATATTTTAAACACGGGCACTGTAAAATTTTGAAACGATAAATATTATTGTACTTTATGTCATTTACAAAATGGTGTTTTTTCTCAATAGTTCACATCGATGCATTTGTATAATTAATAGGAAACGGTGCATATGATGCCTCAAAACACACTGCTTTTTATATTATGGCACACACCATCTAGTGAGTTCATAAGAATACAATGCACTGAAGTCTGATATGTATATATTTGAATTTTTATTTTTATTTTTACAAATTTTCAATTAATCATCTCAAAATCAAATATTTTTAATAATAATGTTGTTTTATATTTTTTATATTGCATTTTAATATAATGATTGATTACATTAATGTGTTCCAATGAATTACACCTCTATTATTTGTAACAATGTAAATAATTTATATATTATTTATTCAGCAACACGGCATTTTACAACATTCGACAATGCAATAAAATAAGAAATTCATTTTATTATATATGAATACGACACCCATTGTCATACAAAAATGGACAACTTAAAGGTCCACAATAATTGAATTGCAACAATATGTAATTGTTACACTTATTGGTAACATGTCCTCATGCAATTGGGACAATATGTCGAGTACATTAAACAAAATCCCTGATTTATAGAGACAAATATTCCAAAACATACAACTTGCAGTAACATTCAATTATATTGATTGTCATTCATCACTAGAACTATTGTCATCACTCAAGTTGCATGCATTCCTCATTTATTCATCATTTGTAGGCAGTATTGTACTTTGGTTATTCAACCTAATGTTTTCTTGATTGACTTGTTTTTTATGTTTCACCTCTTCATCTTCCATCTACAAACATAGAAATAAAGTATAATAAGTATATTTACATTTTTATATATAGTAGAATATACATGATTGCCTAAATAAAAAACACATACCTTAGTAGAAAATATTTCATAAAGCACAATACACATTCTTTCGAAGCCATGCTTTGTGACTTCTCTCAAAATCTCTTTTTTTGGCTATATTTCATATTTTGTTTCCTGCATGTTTAAAATGCCATGACAAAGCACAATAGATATAATTCATATAAAGGTTTCTTGTTGTTTCATTAATTATAAAACAAGGGAAGTTAACAACATAGCTACTTACAAATTGTTCAATTAAACCTTCATACTTCAACATATACTTACAACCCATACTTAATCCAATTTCTATCAATTAATGGTTGGCTCCTCTTTGTATGTTAACACCTATTAGAAGACATCCATGGAAAAGTGTAAATTAATTATTTAAATACAAATATCACAACAAACATGAAATCTTAGGTAATGTTGAAAACATAAATACTCACAAAGTTTGCGAACAACCCTTTTATTTCTCATCATCTTGTATTATGTGCTTAATGGGTTCTATTTTTTTTCTTTTCTACAACAAAACAATTGAAAATTAATATTTCACACGATAATTAAATTTGATGTACACAAAAGAATAAATAAATGATTATATACCTCTAATGCACACTGTAGTTGGGACGACTCCTATTACGACACAAATATGTTCATTTGTTTTACCATCTCCCTATTCAATTTTTTGGACATCCCTACCAGAATGTATTGGTTTTCCCCTCGTTTGTCCCTTGAAATTTTCAAAAGCGCCCTGAAAAAAGAAAAGCTAGGAATCATCAGATATAAAAATTACATAATTGTTTTACAAAACAAAGTACATGTGTGTATAGTAACTTCCTACGCACTAGTGCGTCAACCATATGTATACGCACCAGTGAGTCAACCATAATTATACACACCGATATATGATAATAGTGTCGTTACGAAATAAAAAGAGTTTTACAAATTGTTGTATCCAGTCGGTGCTTTATGAATTAATAAAAACATTGCTTCCTAAACACTATTTATTACACACTGCCAATCTGTGAACAAATTTAAGACATGGAGGTTTCCATATAAAAAACAATATTATTTCCATTTTAAACTCAACAGTGCTCTTTATAAGAAAATGTGTCCTAGTGCTTATCTATGTATAATGTGCACCACTGACTGTGAAAAGTTTTTTTTTTTTTAATATTATTTCTAATTTAAATTAAGGGTTGTTGTTGACATGAAAATAACACATTAGTGATCTCCCTATGTATAGGATGCACTGCTAACCACGAAGGTGTTTAAAAAAAACGACAATGACAAGCTGATTT
This sequence comes from Picea engelmannii, assembly GCA_009831015.1. Classification (NCBI taxonomy): domain Eukaryota; kingdom Viridiplantae; phylum Streptophyta; class Pinopsida; order Pinales; family Pinaceae; genus Picea; species Picea engelmannii. The sequence goes on from ML832961.1 coordinate 69,328, forward strand.
GGGATCCAATGCAATGTGTGGCTCCATTGCAACAGATATGAACCACCGCATGTATAAATAAACAAACCCTATAAAAAAAAATCCAAAGAAAAATTATCCTTGTGAAATATAGGAAGGGAAAGCAAGAAAAACAGTGAGTAAATTAAGCCTTCCAATACCGAAGGTAACAATGAAACCATTTTTTTGTTTGGGAAACGTATTGAAAAATGCTTGAATCAAATAGGGGAAAGATTAAGATGATTAATAGAATGAAATCATATACCTGAAATTTCTCCTCTGCATATTTGTATGTGACCTACGGTAATCCATTTTAAATTCAACTCTTCAAAAAAAAATCCACCCACTTTGAAGTATTTGCTGGTAAATCTCTCTTGCACAAATCTCCCCTCTAAATATTGGAAAAAGAATGAATGAATGAATAGGGGTTTCATTTATAAACGCAAAAACTGAAATTCCCACTCATTTTTTTGTTGTATATTTCGATGCATTGATGATAAACACGTGCACATTGTTTTTTTCGTAACTTGTTTTTTTGGTGTGCCATAGAGTGAGTAGCGCACCAATGCAGTGTGTACATATAATGCACCAACTCATTTTTTCGTAATAAATTTCAACGCATTGATAGTAAGTGCATTGCTTTTCTAACTTGTTTCAATCAGTGTGTTATACAGTTCGTACCACACCGGTGTAGTGTGTAAGTACTGACGCACCGAAAAACAATTTAATTTGCAAAATGAAAATGAAAACATCCACATTTAAATTTTGGGAAGCTTTTGCTTTGAGAGGAAATAACGAAGGTCAGTATTTGGTGCTTCTCTCAATTTAAAGCATCAATGTGCTTGTTTTATACCAATGCACCAAGGCATCTTTTATGATTAGGCACACCGTTAAGTTATAAAAGTTATTAGAAATTATGTTTGAAATTAGATTGTTCTATGTTTCCCAAGATGACGACTTTGGCTCAAATGCAGGTAAAAAGGAATAATAATATCAAATGGCCAATTCTTCAGATTCCAACTCATTCCATATCATTGTAAGTCCTTAAAGTTCTATCCCTCCCATTGTAGTACGTCTAGATTTTATTTATAATTCATTTATCTTATTGAATTTATGTTATGTATGGAGGTG
>ML832963.1:0-26427 GCA_009831015.1 Picea engelmannii
AAAGTTTTATTATCTCTCATATATTATTGGGTGGAAGGAAGGGGCAAGGATGGAGAGTTCAACTCTCTCTTGATATTGGAGGATTGTATCTTCCTCTTGGAGGTTTATCCCTCCCTCTACATTTGGAAGCTGTAGCTACCTTTAGAAGTCATTACTTCCTTTGAACAAAAACTATTGATTATTTCTCATATATTGTGCATGGTGTATTGTGGTGTATTGGTGTAACTCTTATACTATTGTTCATTGATCATTGGATATAATTGAATGGTTTAAGTATAAGTTGAAAAAGGTTTATAAATTGTACTTGATACTGATTCACCCCCCTCTCAGTATCAACAATAAATTGACCTAACAAATGGGAATAATATCTATATTTGGTTTAATTCGCATATAATAATCATTACCAAGCTTCAGCTAAACTTAGTCCTTTTGAAATTCTTTATGGAAGAAAATGTGACATACATATTTCCTAGAGTAATCATGTCAACATATTAATGAAAGGACCTGAAATGTTAGAAGAAATGGAACTAACAATAAAACATGTACAACAGAATTTGAATGTAGCTCAGGATAGGTAGAAGAGCTATCCAAACTCCAAAAGAACCCCAAGAGAGTTCAATATTGGAGACCATGTGTATATAAGGGTAAATCCTAAAAGGAGTTCTTTAAGATTGAGCACATATATTAAATTAGCTCCTACATATTGTGGTTCCTTTGAAATCCTCACATGAATAGGACTTGTAGCCTAAGACCTTGCACTTATAGCCACAATAAAAATACATGATGTGGCTATGTCTGTAACCAAGCTGAGACACAGATATGTGATTATAACCCTTCAAAGGGTATTCAGTAACAACACACATTAATCAATTAGCTTTATTCACATCGCAGATCAAACCCTAAGTACAATTCAGCGTAGTAAAAATGACCAAATACACATCGCACTTAGCATCATAAGTCGGATCTAACACATATAAAAAGCATTGAACATTCATAGATCTATATTTCATGCATAACATTCAATGCACTAAGGAAATTCACAACATAAATATTACAACACAAAGAAAACCATCAACACAAGATTTACGTGGTTCACCCTAGTGTGGGGCTAGGTCCACCAACAAATTCTTCTTATTTATTAGTCTTCAATGTCTTACGTCCTTCCACTCATGTGCACTGATCCATAGAACCAATCTTTTCACTAGACAGATGATCTGCGCACTAAGCGCTAGATCCGCCTTCCCAAAATCAAGTCAAGGCATAGATCTAACTTCTCTCTCAAGCACAAAGCCTTACATAAATGTTATGTTGCACAAAGAAACTCAAAACTACTTGCCTCTTGCACTTAGATACATACTACATTCCTTGCACTAAGCACCCCGTCTTCTACATTACATTCCTTCCTATATGTACATTTAAATCCCTTACAACAAGGCCTAATCATGGGTCGACATCCCAAAACCCCAATACAAAAACCCTAATAAACCCCTTGTTGGGTCTGCAAAATAAATGAGATATCGTGATCTCAGCTCCACCTGGGTGCTCCATCTTCGATCAACCTGTCGAAGTCCAAAAGAGGTCAAACCTGACCAATGTTTCCTCAAAACTGGTTCGAGGGCCAACACACCCCAAAGATTAGCGCAGCCTTGGAAAACAAACAAGTAGATCATCAATTTGCCATGGTGGAAGTAGAAGGTATGTTGAATAATCGACCAATTTCCATTTTGACTGATACAAGATCTAGTCTAAGCTATCTTTCACCTAAGATAGTAGAAATTTTTAAACTACGAAAATAAAAATTTGAAAAAGCATGGTTAGTACAACTTGATACAGGAACAAAAGGGAAAGTCACAAATCTTGTTAAAGGTTGTGAAATTAGTATGAATGGATTTAAAACTTAATAAGGTTTGAATATTTTGCAAATAGGATCATATGATGTATTAATCGACATGGACTGGTTATAAAAATATAAGGTAATCTTAAATTGTTATGAAAAAATATTTACTTATGTGAATGACAATGGTAACATTATTGACATTAAAGGGATACCAAAAATCATTAGTATTAGGAAGATTTTGTCCTTTCATATTAAAATATGTGTTCATAGGGATGCAAAGTATTTATAGTACATGCAATTGTTAATGAAAAAAAAAAAAGTAAGAATGGCAGAGAAAATTTCCCTATATTGCAAGAATTTGTAGATGTATTCCAAGAGATTTCTAGATTACCTCTTAAGACAGAGATATATTTCTCTATAGGATTACTACCCGTAGTGGTTCCAGTTTCAAAAGATCAATATCGGATGAATATCTTAGAGCTTAATGAACGAAAATATCAACTTCAAGAATTATTAGACAAAAATTATATTCGACCAAGTGTATCTCCATGGGATGCACTAGTATTAGTTGTCTGAAAAAAAGATGGAACCTTATGATTATGTATATATTATCGACAACTTAATACAATGAAAATTAAAAACATAATCCTTTACCCCGCATCAATGGTCTGTTCAATCTAGTACGTGGGGCAATGATCTTTTCAAAAATCGATTTTCAAGCAAGATATCATCAAGTAAAAACTAAAGACAAAGATATATACAAAACAACATTTAGGATGAGATATGGACATCACGAGTTTGTAGTGATACCCTTTGGGTAAACAAATTCCCCAGCCTCATTCATGTGTCTAATGACTAGCATCCTAAGTAAATACTTAGAAAAATTTGTAATCATCTTTATCAATCATATACTAATCTATTCAAAGAATGAACAAGAGAATGAAAAACACTTAAGAATAATTCTACAGATACTGAGAGAGGAAAAGCTATATGTTAAACTTAGTAAATGTGATTTTTAAAAGGAGAAGATTCAATATTTAGGACATGTAGTTTCTAAAGAGGGACAAGTTGTTGACCCCAAGAAAATAAAATCCATTATGGACTGGCCAATTCCAAAATACATTCGAGTCATAATATCATTTATTTGTATAATAGGCTATTACCAAAAGTTTATTGAAGTGTTCTCAAAGATTGTTCATCCTCTAACATCCCTACAAAAGAAAGGAACAAAAGCTATATGGTCTAAAAAATGCCAATAATTTTTTGAAAAACTAAAACATCTCCTAACAACAGCTCTTATACTAAAAATAATAGATCCATACAAAGAATTCTTTGCATGCACATATGCATGCATTGAAGGGATGGGAGGAGTATCAATGCAAGATAATCATGTAATTTCTTATGAATCTAGGAAGCTTAAGGAACACGAAAGACATCATGTAACATATGATTTAGAATTAGTCGCGATAATACATGTAGTAAAGATGTGGTGACACTATTTAATAGAACGAAAAATTCATATTGATGTCTGGCAATATTTCCTTAATGTACCTATTTTATAAACAAAATCTCAATGCTCGACAAACATTATGGTTAGCCTTCTTGAGCGAGTACCATTTTGAATTAAGATGTATCAAGGAAAAATAAAATAAGGTAGTCGATGCCTTTAGCATACATGCAAAATAGGTTTATACAATTATGAGAAGCAATTATGAAATTGATTTCGAAAAAAAAGTCAAGATTGCGACTAAAAAGGATATAGAATATCAAAATATTAAATCAAAATTGGCAGAAAATCAAGCTAAAATTGAAAAATCAGACTTCAGACTTTCTAAAACTAGGTTGTTGATGTATAAAAATAGGTTGTACATCCATAAAGAAGAATAAATTAAATTGCTAATACTGAATGAATTCCATAAAAGACCATACTCTGGACATCATGAATATCAAAAAATAATTGCTATGCCAAGAAAGGAATTTTATTATCCTAATATGAAAGGAAACTGCTGAATATATAGCTAAATTCATATAATGTCAACAAGTTAAAGTCGAACATCGACATCTAGCTAGATTATTACAAACCCTACTTGTTACTGAATGGAAATGAGAAATTACAAGAATGGACATTATAACAAGGTTACCTAAAAGAAGTAAACAAAATGATTCAATAATGGTTGTTATTGATAAATTGAACATAGAAACACACTTTATACCAGTTAAATCCACCTATAAGGCCATTAACATAGAAGATAGATTTATGAATGAAATCTTTCGACTACATTGAATTCCTAAAACTGTAATCTCAGACAGAGATATGAAATTCACGGGAAACTTTTGGAAAGCCTTGTTTAGAGGATTATATACACATTTAAATTTCAACACTTCTTACCATCCTCATACCAATGAGAATACTGAAAGAACTATTCAAATAGTATAATATATTCTTAGAATGTATGTTATAAATAGACCTAACAAATGGGAATAATATATACGTTTGGTTTAATTCGCATATAATAATCATTACCAAGCTTTAGCTAAACTTAGTCCTTTTGAAATTCTTTATGGAAGAAAATGTAACATCCATATTTCCTGGAGTAATCATGTCAACAGATTAGTGAAAGGACCTGAAATGTTAAAGGAAATGGAACTAACAATGAAACATGTACAACCGAATTTTAATGTAGCTCAGGACAGGTAAAAGAGCTATCCAAACTCCAAAAGAACCCCAAGAGAGTTCAATATTGGAGGCCGTGTGTATCTAAGGGTAAAGCCTAAAAATATTTCTTTAAGATTGGGCAGGTATATTAAATTAGCTCCTACATATTGTGGTCCCTTTGAAATGCTCACATGAATAGGACCTCTAGCCTAAGAGCTTTCACTTCTAGCCACAATAAAAGTACATGATGTATTCCATCTTTCATTATTAAAAATATATATAGATGATCCTACTCATGTTATGGATTGGAATATGATATAGGTGGAACCCGACTGCAAGTTCCAAGTAGATCCAGATCATATTCTCGACAGGAGGGAGATTACACTTCGGAATCGAGCCATCGGGAAGGTAAATGTGCATTGGAGGAACCTTAGTCTCGAACAGACTACATGGTAAATGTAGGATCCTATGTAGAAATAATAACCATTTATTTTCTAGAATGATCTGGACCAATATTAGATAACACCGAGGACGATGTTAAGTTCTAAGTGGGGGTGGATGTGATACCCCAAATTTTTGAAATTAAAACTTTTTTTATTATTATTGTTTATTAACACATTATGGATCCTTGTGATCTAAATCAAATACTTATTGTTTTATTAATAATAGAGGACTAAAAGAGTAAGAACATGTTAAGTGGGACTATTAGAAGAGAGAGTTTGTTGATCCAAAAGAGAAACTACCAAGTGACAACAGAAAAGGGGACAAGTGGTGAATATTTGTTGAGCTAACTCAACTAAGTGAGACAAATCTCAAGATTCTAGGGAATCCAAAGAAACATGTGTAAAAATAAAATTGCCAGGTGGTCAATGAGAAGGAGGCTCGTACATGTGTCAAAGACATAGGAAAATATTATAAAATAAAAGGAAACAAAGAGGATGGGATGCAATTCTGAAGCAGATGTAAAATATGAAAAAATATCATGACACATGAATACTCACATAAATCGTGTAGCCCTACAATCTACAACAAGTCACTTGGTTAAGTTCTTGGATCTGGATTCAAATCGAGGTGACAAAGTGGGAATATGTGGCAGCTTTGATCTATGGTTGGTAGGAATGACCCACTTAATGTGTGTTTTCCCTAAAAGAAATCTCAGTTACAGTTTTTTCTTCCATGTGCAACTTCTATTCTGGTTAGTTTAATTGTTGTACAATTTCCAAATTATGTATAATCTATTTTTTTATTAAAGTTGCAATTTAATCAGAGATTAGACGATTTATCTTATTTTTGTTTATGGAACTGTCATATTAAGTATCAAGTATCAATGAATATATCAATCTCTAAGTAGAATGTCGGGAGTACGACCATATAATTTCCATATTTGAAGTAAATTGATATATAACCAACAAGGTCACTTTCTAAGACAATATCACTACTCATGTAGAAGAATGATTTGACCAACCAGAACCAACATCTCATTCTGATCGGTACCCTCGTCCACAACAAGGTCCTGTCATTAGCTCAAAGTATCCAATATATATATATATATATATTATGACTAGGGGAATCAACAACGGCAGCAGTATCGTACTCGCATGACACGGGGTCGAATCCTACTGGCTACCTTATAATCCCTAGGGAGAATTGCACAGCCCGCAAGCACGCCTATGGATAAATCGAGGTTTGAACTCGTGACCTACGTAACAACACGAATGCCTTAACAATACATTTGTTGGCCACTAGACCAAACCCATGCGGGCCCAAAATATCCATATTACCAGAAGAAATTATACATATAAAATGAGTGAAATAAAGTAGAATGCTCAAATACATAATGGGTTGTGGCCATTACCTAGAATGCTTTGTAAAGTCTTAAAAAACAAAATCAGTGAAAATTCATGAACATGGAAAGGGTTTGGGACTAAGTATTTAAACATGATATAAGAACTAAGTGAAATGTGTACATGAACTAATAACATAGGAGGTATAAACCTTCAACAAAGGACAACAAATAAACCCATTGACAAGTTATAGTAATGGAAACTCTATAACAATAATCACAGCTTCATTAAACGAGACAGGGACCAAAAAACACTAAGTTGGTTATTCCTAGGCTCACAAAATGTTGAGCGAAGCCAGAGCAAAAACCTAAAACAAAAATAGACTGTGCATTGGGTTTATCTTAGGTAAAGAACACTCAATCGCGAACACTAGAACCTTCCTAACTCAAAACCAGAATAAACCCTCATCTCGCACTGGAAGATTACCAAAACAGTGAAGAAATGATCGAAAACTACGACGTGGTCGAGACATTAATCACCTAGCTCATGTTCTAATAAGGTTACACCTGACATACAAGAGGGTTCCCATGAGAGGCTACAAACATGTGTTTTAAATGGAGACAAAGTACGCTAATCCTTGTCTTAACAACCACCAACTACTCATTTATCAAATGTCAAAATATCATTAAATTTGACCAATCGAGACATGATTATGACATGATTATTTTAGAAATGCTTGTTTAACCATCCAACCTACATTATGATTGACCAGTCGAGGAAAACCATTTTAATAAAATTACAATAATAGAAGTAATCCCCCCGTCAACATTGCTTTACCCTTAGAAATAAGTGGAAAGTCCTCCAACTAAGACTATATGTAACAAGTTCACGACAAGGGTCTTATAATAAATAAGAACCCTAACCTTAACAATCTTTTCCTTGGAATAATAAGAAAGGGTTTGTCAACACATAGAAGTTCTACCATAAGATTTATAACATGGGATTAGTAGTTATACCATAAAGATTACAACATGGGACTAGAAGCTATACCATAAGGTTTATAACATGGGACAAGGAGGATTAATAATTATGCGTATGAAAACTGATACAACTTAAAAATTACAATTGCAAAAATCTTGCTAGTAAGTGACTTCTTATCAATGAAACTTGTGTGGTCAAAGATACGAGAGTATTACACTTTACTTAGTCAGAAGTACAATATTGTTGAAAAAAAAATATTTGGGTGTGTGACAAGGGAGAGAATTTTAGTGAGAGGACTTATCATATCATTCAAACATTCCATTGGTGTCACAATTAAAGAGGTTGTCCTTGAAAGAAATCATTGGCGATCTTTCTAGAACTTCAGGACCTTGGATTTCTATTAAGTTAGTGGAGTTGGAATCGTAATCCCACAAAAAATACAGTTGACCTATTTTGAAGATGAAAAATCCACTTTTATAAATACCAAAAATTGTGAGTAAACACATTTTTTAATGAAAGTTCAAACCTCATTCGCATTGTTGCTTCGCTCGAATTAAATTCCATTAATTCTTGTGGCATATATGTTATAAAAGATGTTAATTAGTCCATCGAAATTGAGGTCATATTTTATTGGTTAAGAAATATTATCTCGTAGAAACAACAAACTAAAGTTTGGATCCCTTGACACTTAGTATTCGACATGAGTGCTAATATTTCTTTGAGATGCAATTCAAAGGCTGACTAATGGGCACATCAAAATGGATCCGAGTTGGAAAAATTTAGGAGGGGCCTCAAGATGCAAGTGTCTCACTAATATGGTCTAAGTCGGTGAGAAAGCAAGTTCCCTACTGATACTCCTAGTATCATCGAGGGATGGACATATTCCATTGACGTATCGGAAGAAGAAGAGGAACTATGCATCAGAAATGCATTGTGTATCGATGAAGATAGAGGATGATCACCGATACACAGTGTATCGATGATGATAAAGGATGATCATCAATACATTATGTATTGATGAATAATAGAGATCCACCGTCGATGTGTCAGTGGTCGGAAGTGGGTTAGCCTCCAATATATCGATGCACAAGGGACTATTGGCCTCCATTATATCAGCTCTAAGAAGGAGATTGAATTTCACTAGGCTCAAAGGGAAGAAATAAAACCATTTTTTTTTAATTGTTGGGAGGTTTTACAACATCGACCAGAATGGAGAGATGCCACTCATATAAGATATATCGGGAAATATACAGGATGTTTGTCGATAAACTCTGTATCAATGAAGATATAGGAAGATCATTGATACATTGTATATCGGTGGGCTAGAGTGATCTTCAAAATCATTGAAAATGACGAAGTTTGGAGAATAAGAAGAGAGTTTGTAACATTAACATTTGCATGAAATATTTTCGAAGATTTTCTAGTAACAAGAAGTAATGGGAAGAGGGGGGGATTTATTTCTCTTAAAGTAATCGTGTTTTGAAGTGAAGAGAAGAAATTAGGGAAGGTGTTGTGTTGGCACAACAACATAAGAGGTTAATTAGTAAAATGGTTGTGGATTTGTAAAAAATATTTACCTTATTTTTCTTTTATTTCCAAAAACTAATAGTAAATCCATCCATTTATAATTATTAGTAATCCCAAACCATTTGAAAATCCTTCACCTTTAATTTATTTATTATTATGTTAATTATAATACATAAATTGTTTTCCTAATTAATTTGAAATTCCCATAAAAATAATAAATTAAAAATTATGTTTCCAAATTAATTTTAAAACAAAGAAAATTTATTCATTTAACACCATATGAGTAATAATTTTAAAATGTATTCATTTTACATTATACAACTAATAATTAAAAAAAAAATAAGTTTAACATTTTCGGTTTTGATTGGAAAAGCCGCGTTTCGGATCCAAATCAGGATCCATATTTAGGACAATGAGCCTGGGTTAAGAAAAAGGGAAGAGTTGACCAACAAAATTGCAAGAGTCCTCAGTAAAGAAAATATTAAAACCTCCTTCAAACCCCTTGAAACCATCAAACAAAGTATGAGATCCGTCAAAGACAAACTTAATGCTACATTGGTGAAATCGGTCACTCCTTCCTAGTTAGGATAAAATAACATGGAGCTGACATCAAGAATGAACGCATCCACACCTCTGCCCTAGCTAAACACTCCATTAAAACAAGACACCATGTTCGCATAGAAGACACCAAAATCCTCGCCAAAGAGAATCACCTCTTCAAACGTCCTATTAGAGAAGCCATTGAAATCCGTAAACATCCTAGTAACCTTAACATAGACAGTGGGTTAGAACTGAGCGAAAACTGGCTCCACCTAATCCACAAAAAACAACAATAATCATTGGTAATTTTCATACATTATTATAAATTAATTAAAAAAAAACCCTCCTAATTAGTTATAATTCTAAGACAACCTAATAACCTCTTAAATAACCTAAAAACATAATTGATTAATATAAAAAATTAACCTTGAAGTAATAAACACTTAGAATATAGATTAACAAGAAGGGAAAACCCTATTATGTTATAAATTACTTAATACCTATAACCTAACCCTAGAACATAGTAATCTAAATGAAGACATTAATACACAACTTCAAATTAATAATAACCGATTATTTACCTTATAACAAAAAACAAACACATTTAAAACCCCTAATATTAACTCATAAACAAGCATTCAATTCTTTTTAATTATTTAGTTTATAGCTTAACCTTAGATTAAAATACCTTAACCCTAAAATAAATTTAATAAATCCACTTTTTACCTATTAACTAAACCCTATAACATAAAATAAAGATAAAAAAAACCCTAAATTAATAATAAACTATTATAACCTTAAATAAACAAATTATTAAACCCTAGAAATCTTAGCAAGAATTAAATTTATTAAATAATTCTACTTTAAACCTAGGTGACACTGAAAACTTTCCCACACATCGAGTATTTATACCAACTATTCTCTTTTTCTTAACCCAGGCTCATTGTCCTGAAGATAGATTTGGATCTGTCTAGCTTTTCCGATCAAAACCAAAAATCCCAACCACAACAATCTCACTCATAAATTTAACATTATATTAATAATAATTAAAAAATACTTATCAAAATTAATTTTAAAATCCCTTTCATCTCTTTTGTCATTATATTAATGATAATTTAAAATTTTATGTACCATTATATAAAAAAATTAATAATAATAACAATAAACTAATTAATATATCTATATTAATAAACTAATATTTATCAAAATCAAATAATAACCAAATATTATATATAATAAAATAAATAATATAACCAAATATTTAATCAGTGATATGTCCTCCTACTGCTATTTATTTTTTTACTATCAATCAACAAGGAGCAATAAAACTCTTTTAAAACATGATTAACAAATATATATTTTTTAATATATTATTTTAAAATACTACCATAAAAACTGGTAAATCAATATTACATTAGCATTAATATGGAGATTTTTGAAGAACTTAGTGTAACTTACATTTACAATAAAGGAGAAATGTTGTAAAAATATTCAGGGTTCTTTTATCCATAATGATGAATTAAATTTCTATTCAAAACTTTGGAGTTTCAAAAATTCTACACAATTTTTATCATTACAATATTATGACTAACATGGAAACCTGGAAACCTGCATTCTCAGGAAATATATATATATATATATATATTTTAAAAACTTAACATTTTATGTTATCCATGTTATATATATATATATATATATTATATAAAATAATAAAATTGTTTTAAAAATTAATATTTATTAAATTATATATTTTTTAAATAATATTTTTTAATATTATTGAGAAAATTATAAGTCAATAATGCATTTACCATAACGTGGGAATTATTAATTTGAATTATTAATTTTTTGAGATAAAGATCTGGAGATGTTTTATAAACTTATGAATATATTTAATCTTTTGAAACAAAAATCCATAAACTGTAAACTAATTGGTTTGTATAGAGTTTAGTTGTTAAAAAATAAACATCTTCGATTATGAAATTTTGTATTTTATCAGTGCGATTTCAATTATGCTTTTTAAGAAGGTCTGAGAGAGTTTTTATAAATCATCTTGTACATCTACATTACATCAGATCTAACAGAAGAATCATGCCACCCCTCACCCAGATCTTCAAATTATTTGTACTTTTACCTGACATGAGACAGAACAGTCCCACTTGCCCACATCTTCAATTATTTGTATTTTTAGATGACATGAAACAGAACAGTCATGCAGACCACGCATCCACATCATCTTAATGTAGTTCTTGAGGATCAGTATGAAGCACTACAAATTGTTTAAATTATTCAGGAAAAGGATGGTCATTATGACCTTTATCAGTATACATACATAGTGGGAGCGGTCACGAAGAATGCGTACAATTCTAAAGCCAGAGCAGTCACGAAGATTGCGTACAATTCTGAAGACAGGCATGTGAAATATTGGCTGGTTACTGCGCAGAGAGCGGCGTGCCCTGCACTTCTTCTGAATCTAGTGGTCAATATCTCTTTAGAGGCGCATACCCAGTGAATCACTCCTCCTGGGCAAAAGGGAAGACAGTTATTTCGTTTTCATTGTTGGCGCCGACGTTTTGGATAACGCCAAGAGGTCCCCTGGTCCCTTTTTTGGCTAATTAAGAAAACATGTTCACATTCGAGTGCTGACGTTTTGGATAACAGCAAGAGCCCCCGCTGATCTCTCTTTTGGTTAATTAAGAAAACACGTCGACATTCGAGTCCCCAGCGAAACGGCGGCTTGTACTGCCGCTTACGCATGCTTGGATTTGAATGTCCAATTGCCACGCAAAACAAGCAACATGACCTAAGACGGCTTGTACTGCCGCTTACGCATGCTTGGATTTGAATGTCCAAATGCCACGCAAAACAAGCAACATGACCTAAGGCTCGTATACGCACAGTAACAGACCAGAGTTGGATGGACGTCTGCTCTCTTTCGCTGAGAAAGCATACTTTTCTTGCGCAGAGGCATATCACATGCTACTCGGTTGGTTTGCAGAGCAACGGACAGCCTAAACGACACGACAAATATTCAGTCTGTGTATATGATGTAAGAGAGACACCCCTTTTCCACTTGCAAGGAGGCGTCACATCATACTTTAATTTATTCAACGACTCAAACACAATAACCTCCGTACAAATTCACTTGCTTCGGACCGGGGATGGAATTTGACGGGCAAATTGCCCGTTACAAACTTACAGAGCAATAGAGCCTGCGCAGCCTGACGCAGTTCCCCTATATGGATTCTCTGCAGAACAACTACAACTCATCTTTGATATGTGCTTTGACATTGCAGATCAACTCCTTTGTGAGAAAATCTTTAGTCGTAAGTTGGATGCACTCTTTGATTTTCTTTTAGGCTACTTTGTCAATTCAAGTTGTTCCACTTGTTTATCAACCCTTTATCATCACTCCTACTTAACCCTCCTCTAGGGGATGGAAGAAAAAATGCTTTTGGTGTATGAAGTTTTTTTGTTGTGATAAATACTGAACTTTATAGGCCTTCACTTCAGTTTTGTAATATTTTAGGTCACTTGAACATTTCAGTTTATGAAAATAGAATTGTTTTGGAAATCTTTTATGTGGGGAATTTTTTTAGCATGGGGCAAAATACTAGGTGTGCTTAGAAGTTCTCTAGAGCTTAGTAGAGCTTAGTATGGGAGAGATATTCATGTAACATAAGGCATTAAAAGAATAACAAATCATTAAAATAATAATACAAAATTAATAATTAATAATAAAACACTAATTATAATTAATTATTAATTATTATTATTATTAATTAATTATTATATATACTTTGAATGAATAACAATCAACCTAGATCCATTTAACTTTGAATGAGACATCAAATCTCTGGAGGTGCAAAGTTTTGCACTCTAAAAAAGGATTGCATCTCAAAAGATTTGATCCCTCTGTGAGGTTGATAGATCCATAGTTAAATAGATATAGGTTGGGTATTTTACAAATAATATTGTTAATCATAAAAACATATTAATATGAAAAATGAAAAAAAATATGAGAAATCATAGAATTATATGAAATATTTAAAAGTTTGTCGAGTGTTGGGTAGTTTGTGATAGAGTGTAATTTTAAAGCACTCCTTTACATGAAGTCACTAGTTCGAAACCCTAGTTTATCTTGTGTATATCATATAGAGCATTTATTGAATACTTGTATTAATAAAGAGGGGTTGTGTTGAAGCGAACACTAGAAGCATACATAGTCATAAAATAGGTTTTTAAGTTTGGACATTTCTCTCGAACGAACATAGAAAACTTTGGAGCCTTATTCATCGGCCTATACAACTTGTTGTCTACCTGCTCAGAGACATCCTTCTTCAAATTCCATTGACATTGTGTCTCGATCCCCATGATCATTTTCCAAATCCCCCCATGATAAGATATTGCTACTCCTTGATTTATTGACGTTGAGTTCTAACGCTTAGGAAGAACAAGGACCTTAGATATTGATAGTCAATTTCCAGTCCCGTTAATCATAAAAACATATTAAAATGAAAATTGAAAAATTTATGAGAAATCATAGAATTATATTAAATATTTAAAAGTTTGTCGGGTGTTGGGTAGTTTGTGATAGAGTGTAATTTTAAAGCACTCCTTTACATGAAGTCACTAGTTCGAAACCCTAGTTTATCTTGTGTATATCATATAGAGCATTTATTGAATACTTCTATTAATAAAGAGGGGTTGTGTTGAAGCGAACACTAGAAGCATACATAGTCATAAAATAGGTTTTTAAGTTTGGACATTTCTCTTGAATGAACATAGAAAGCTTTGGAGCCTTATTCATCGGCCTATACCACTTGTTCTCTACCTGCCAAGAGACATCCTTCTTCAAATTCCATTAACATTGTGTCTCGATCCCCATGATCATTTTCCAAATCACCCCATGATGAGATATTGCTACTCCTTGATTTATTGACGTCGAGTTCCAACGCTTAGGAAGAACAAGGACCTTAGATATTGATAGTCAATTTCCAATCCATCGATTATCCATGTCTGGATTATTAACAAATTCATCACATTTTATACATAGCTTTCTCTGTTTCCTCCATTTTTGCCGAAATATGTTGGAGAGCATTGTTGTTTTCCTATGAAATTTCTTCATGTCCACTCAATAATTTTTTTTATATCATTCTAGTTGGGTTCCATCCATGTCTAAGGAAATCAACAACAACGAATCTCCAACCACATAAAACTACGAGGAGAAACCTTGATTCCAACATTAACAAAGGTGGACCAAAGAGAAAGGTCCTACAGAAAAAGAAGGAAATCGACAATGGAAAATTTCCTTTCACAACCAAATATAGGAGGGAAAAACCTTGAGACTAGGGGTTTCTTGGTTGAAACCCAAATCAAAAGCATCATCAAACAAAGGCCAACTCCCACGAGAACCTGAAACATGACCCCAACCACCTAGGAAAGAGGGAGTCGAATTACAATAGAATACCAATGATCGATCTATGAGCCACACCACTCAAGGAAGATTCACGAGCCATAACCAAAGGAGACACACACATGAAGTCGTCCACACACAAACTACAATGAATAACCCTCATGTCATTTTTATAATCCAAATGTGTCAGTTGTACTAGCATGACACCAACCCAAATTCCCGACCACTTGTCTTTCTTTATTTAATGAATGAAGACTCTTTAATTAAGGGATGGAGAGGACCCCCTAACCCCATTTGTGGAAATCAAAGATTCATCCATATGCGCACCAAGCTTGGCCCAATAGTCAACTTGGGAGTGAAACTCTCTTTTGATGTGGAAAATTCTAATTTTGTCAAATTCCACCACTAGAGAAAGTATGTGAGATATGATGCAATTGAAAGATGTTTTATCTTTCATGTCCCTTTTAATAACCTCTTGAACCATCATCATAGAGTCTCCAAGAATCAAGACATTTGTGACTTTCTTATCTCTTGTAATGCAGGCTCCTTCCCAAAACGAATATGCTTGGAAAGGGTGTTGAACTCTCTCCTAGGTTTGTGGGACCTTTCGAAGTTGTGAAGAAAAAAGGACCCATGGCTTATTGACTAGCCTTGACTGATTCTTTGAGGCGTATGCATGACATATTTCATGTATCTATTTTGCGACATTATATTTCAGATATGTCAAATGTGATTGACATGAGTTCATTGTAGGTGTCGGATGGGGGTGCTCTAATGACAGAGCTGATCTGCATATTGGACCATCAGGTCAAGGTCAAGTGGGATCATTATAGCCAACATTCTTCTACGTGGGAGGACGCATCAGAGACCTGTCAACAATTTCCTTATTTATTTGATAGATTAGACATGTAGATCTAGGTCAGATACATTTATTTACTTGCATTTATAGACTGTACAAACTTTGAGACAAAGTTTAATACAAGAGCGGGTGTATGTAACATCTCGTTATACTAATCATACTTATATTGACATGTTCTTTGAGGACACTTGCGTGCAAGTGATACGGTTATGGTACATTATGATTTCGTTTTGATTATGAGTTATATATGATGATGATGATGATGATGATGATGTATTGTGACTTATTGTTATTGAGATGTATATGTATTGACATATATTATTGACGACTTCTCCTAAGTGTACAGGACATATCACATGTTATGGATGTTGATTTTCATCAATGGACTTCCTTGGAATCTGGATTGAGTCAGGGAGTGGATTGTTTTTGTTTGAGTATTACATTTTATGCATATGTGATATATTATTGATTACAATATCTGTAACATCCCTCTCTTGCGCGCACTGAGCAGATTTATTCTTTGAGGACACTTGCGTGCAAGTGATCTGGTTTTTTATACGATTGGTTGTTTTGATTATGATAATGAGATATTGTGGATTTGATGATATGTTATTTTTTTTGTATTTACATCGACATGTGCTATTGACTGGGTTCTCCTGAGTGTTAACGATTACCTACTTCGGGAAGACCCACGATGTCGTGAGGGAAGACTGTGATACTCTCTCACGATGATTCTAAGGGGCATGCAATAAGGCAGAGTCCTTATTCCTTAGAGTCCCTTAGTCTCCCACAAGATCACCCGACAGAGTATTGACTCCAGGGGTTTGATGTCTACCAAATTCAGTCAAGAGGCAAGTGGAACCCTTGGACCACATAGTACGTCTTGAAGGGAATGTCGTGAAAATAAAACTAAAAGAGGCGAGTGACACCCTTGGAGCACATAGTGTGTTCTGAAGGGCACGTCACAATTTTAACTTGTAATTTAATAAACCTAGTGCCTAGAAAACTATGCCTCCTTAGGACCTAGTCGGCCTTAAAATGAATGATGTGATGAGTAAGTTTAACAAAAAAATTTCCCTTAAGAATTGTCTCCAAGCCTAGTGAATTTAAAACCTAGGTCTAACTAGAACCTCTGAACACAAAATAATAATTAAACATATAACAAGAAGGGGGTAAAGAAATTCAAACTTTAGTTATTGAAGTAAAGATTATAATGGAGGATTAAATTTATTAAAAGGGTAAATGGTTAAAAGGAAAAAGGGTAAATTTATTAAAAGGGTAAATGGTTAAAAAGAAAAAGGGGGAAACTTAAATAAAAAGGAAAACTTAAATAAAAGGGAAAACTTAAGGGAAAAGGGGAATGTCTAGCTTATTAAGGAATCTAGCCTTTGAAACTTTCTATTTATGAACTCAACTAGGAAGTAAGTAAGGAGTAAGTAATTTAAGAATTGTAAAGAAATAATGGGACACCGAAGAGTGTTTTTAGGAATGCTTTTAAGTGGGTGAGGGAAATACAAAAATTTAATTAATTAATAAATTTATTTTCTAGTGCAACTAAGGGATTGGGCGACATGTGTACATGGGAGGTTTTTCCTAATTAAATAAATGAAAAATGAATCTAATGAGGGTTTGAGAAACTAATGACTAAGAAAATATATAAAAAGGATGTCAGGGGAGGAGTATGGATCGCACCTCGCTTGTGTAACATTACGTTGCCGAATTTTATCTTGACTAAGTTTCTATTGTGGGATTTGGGATACCCATCTCGGGAAACGAGTGGTAAATCGACCTTGCGAGGTGAGATGGGAGCTATCATTCTCTGTTATTGTGTGTGTGGCCCATTTTTGGCTCGGGGTTCTTGGGGGGAAGAAGAGTACCCCTAGCGTTGGTTGGGAGGTATCGGTAAGGTCACATCGGTTGCAAGCGGGAGCTGGACAGAGCATGCACCGGACAATGGCATCAGAGCATTTGCATTGGGATACAATAGGCATGTTTATATTTGTCTTGAATAGTAGTTAAATTCCCTGTATATGCATCTCTCTAACGTCGAAATCCCGCATGTGTCATTGTGTTAAAAATTTAGTTAATTTTTTGTCCTTGCGAAAATATGCATGTGTAATTCGGTTGAAAGTTAGTTAAATTTTATTTTTGTACCTTCGGTTAAGGTACTTCTATTGTGTTAAATTTTATGTTTTATTTTGCGTTTAATCTCGCCGAAAATTTGTGAACGTCGGTGTTAAATTTATGTTGTATTTTACGTTTAATCTTGTCGAAGTATCTGTGATCTTGGTGGTTATTTTATGTTTTATTTATGAAAATCACAAGATGGGTGTAATATAGAATAAGTGTGTTAGACTAAAAATTTCTCATCTAAATCCCAAAAATCCTTAAAGAATCCTTTGCACCTCTTTGCTTTTCTATCTATCATTTGTAGGCCTATTCTTAGATTGTTGTCCCTTCCACTTGAGCTATGCTTGGAAAGTTTTTTTCATCCTTATTTATTTTCCTATCCCACCTCTAAATCTGTTGTTCATTTCTAGCTGGACTTCCTTGAGAGCGTTAGAGCTTCCCATTTTTTAGCAATTCTCTTAAGAGCTTAGCGTATCACTATCCAAAGATTTCATATTTTTCCAGCGAATTTGTCTTGAAGAGCCCAATGTTTTATGCTCATAGATTCCATAGTTATCCTAGCCTTATGCTCATTGTGCTTATTGATTTGATTTCCAATGGTGAACCCAAACTCTGAATGTAAATGCTATCTTTGCATTTTTTTTGGGTGTTGTTTTTCCCTGCGTTTTTGGGGGGAGGACATCCACACGTTTTAGACTACTTATTTCTGTGTTTTCCTTGCTATGATGTCTTTTAAATTCGCCCAGAAATCGTAATCTTCCCAAACAAGGTTAATAAGTAACTTATACATTTTCCTTGCTCTGTTGCCGTCTAATTTCACTTAGAAATCGTATTATTCCCACCACATGGTTAATACAGTACCTCTGCGTTTTTTATGCTCTGTTGTCCTTTAAAATTCACCCAAGCGAATCACATCCTCCCTCCTCCAGTTAATGCATAAATCTCTTCGATTTACAGAGGTTTTTTTCTCTGCATTTGGAGACCTAGGGCATTGTCCCCTCTTTATGTTCCTAGCAAAATGTTTACATATACGCTCAGTAGTTTCCTAAACAAAACAATGAATTTTCTGTTGGTCTTATTCTATGTGATTTTCCCTTATTCTCTGCACGGTCCTTGGATTATCTCCTATGTTAGAAAAACCCTTAAATCGGTGTTTCTAGCGCACAAATTCACCCAAGATTCTAGCCGACAATATCTTTTAAGAACGCTCCTTATCTGTGTCCAATTCTAGTTTGGAACCTCCGCCTATTTCTTGTATTAAGTGCATTAAAGATTGACTTTAAATTTCTTACCTTCAACAAGTATGTGTTAATCTTAGGGTCTGAGTTATTTATGCCTTCATTATCCCATCTCTCCTTTGTAGTTTTCTAATTATTTAGTTGGTAATAGTTTGACAGTGCATCAATTTAGCAGATCAGGTGGAAGGCAGTGTGCTCACATTTTCCTTTAATAGTTTTTTTTAATTTTCTAGAACAATTCTTGAGTTCAAGAACATGTGAAATGTTGTATGAATTTAATTTATTCTCATTTTTATCGTTAGATAGAGAAATAACTTGAGACAGATGGATGGGAAACATGCATAGAACTGCCTTGGATAGTTATTCATGTTTTAAACAATGCCTTAATTATAGGAACATGTGAAAGGAAGTATGGTTCTTTTTGTTGTAGTAGTTTTTATATATATGTATGTTTTTTTTTATATGGCAGTGTAAATCTTATTGGATTGACTGTTCTAGAACAATGCACACTTTGGAAGTATGTTTTAATTGTTTTTTATCAGTTTTAGAACATCGCCAGTAATGACATGAAAACTATATTTTTTTAACAACGCGAGGTGGATTTAATTATATTGTTTTAACAACACCAACTGGATTATAACTGTGCTGATAAAGGCAGTGGAGATTGTAGTTTCCATTAATAAAATTTTCTAGTGTTTTTATAAAAGTCACTAAGAAAGTTAGGCATTGTTATAAATTAATGAAAGCATTGCTTATTTTATATTTTAAAGAAAGGCACTAACATATTTTATTTTAAGAAAAGCATTGTGGTATTTAACTTAAGCTTGTGATATTTCAGAAAGGAATTTCTTTATTTTAAGTTAAGCATTGGGATATTTTAAGTAAGCATGGATTAGCCTTAGTATTTTTAAAAGAAGGTAGGTAAGTGTTTTTATATGCTCTTAACTTCGGTTGAGGTTGTATTTTTCTTCAGATGAAGGTCTAGATATGTTATGTTGCACCCTAGTCACTATCTTTGTTGTCACATTGTGGTGTTATGATTCCTTATGACTGGATCATGGCGCGCAATGATCAATGAGTGTGTATAACAACCGGGCCTTGGGGCATGTGCTTCCCGATGGCATTGATGTCGATTATTGAAATCAATATATTGTATTTTGTGTTGTAATGCATGCTTGTGATTTGTTCTCGCCTGTCGTGAATGTTCACAGTGCATGTGTCGTATTTATGTTGATTGCACCTAAATAATCTTATTGTTGTCTTTTAGCTTAGTTGTCTGGACTTGTTAAGTCGAGTAGGATGTAGACACCTCCTTATTCCTCAGAATAGTCGCCAACCTTGAGACCTTAAATGGTCAAAATCAATGGGAACCAAGGATTGAGCGTTGCTTATGTGTCCTGGAGGTCCTAACCATGCAAGGTAGGATGGGTGGGTAGTCATTTTTATTTTTTCTATTTGATATTTGTATGTTACATCCAACTGCATGATGTGCTAGTATGTTGGGTCATTGAGTTATCTTTTTCCTGAATTGTGTGTGTTGTGTTCATCGTCGAGTTGTGTTGATTGATTGTTGTCATTGTTACTTATTTCTTTAAAAAAATAAAAAATTGCACTTGTTATGCGTCGCATGTTGTCGTAACGACGGGGTTGTTACATGTGGTATCAGAGCCGGTTCAACCCGCGACTTGGGATCACTACGAATTCCTTGATTATATTTTTGATTATAATGTCCCTAATTAAATTGATGTGTATTCATGCAAGTGATCATGGTTAGATGACGTTGTAGAGGCAGACAATGGGGTGCTAGGGGAGGAGGCGTGATTCCCCTAGTAGCATCCATGCCTGAGGAGTTTAACCCCTAGGGAGACAAATAGGTTTTCGAGCAGGAACAAAGAGTTGTGGGTGATGTGGTTGGACTGATGAGGTCCTTTTAGTGGATGTCTGAGGCAATGATCAATCGTTTGGATAGAGATGAGGCCAGGGCGCTGACACCCCCTGAGGGTCCATCACACGCTCCAGTTAATACTAGTAGCATTCATCGTGAACTCGAGAAGGTCAAATTTCTTGAGTTCTTTGGTGCCTCGGACGGCGCAGCTGCCAAGGCATGGTTGGATAATATGGCGATGTGATTTTCACTTCACGACTGTACCTCCAACATGAAGGTCTGCATGGCAGTATCTCAAGTGAAGGGGAGAGCGCTTCTATG
The DNA here is from genome assembly GCA_009831015.1 of Picea engelmannii. Taxonomy (NCBI): domain Eukaryota; kingdom Viridiplantae; phylum Streptophyta; class Pinopsida; order Pinales; family Pinaceae; genus Picea; species Picea engelmannii. The sequence goes on from ML832963.1 coordinate 21,172, forward strand.
GTGGAAGATGATCCTACCACAATTGAACATGGCAGTCGAAGACATGTCATGGGAACTATTCAAGGAATGGTTCCGAGAAAGGTATTTATCTGAGGAAGTCATTGAGCATCAACTCAACAAGTTCAATGCCTTGTGATAGGGAAACAATACAGTGCCCGAGTATGAGCCCATTTCATGGAGCTTCTTTGGTATGCTATCCACCTGAATATCAAGAAACTTAAGGTCAACAAGTTCGTGTTTGGCCTTCATGTCAGCATTCGTGCAAAGGTTATGATTCTAATGCCTCAAAACTTGCATGATGTTGTTTAGAAGTCCCTCATAGCAGAGGAGGAGATTATCAGTGAGGTTCAGAGCAGGACTCTAGTGAGACTAGTGGGACATGCGTCATTTGGTGCACAACAACATCAGACACTAGCTAGGCATGCACCGGGGTATTGAGGTACTCCGAGAGGATCCACCTTCACTACACCTCAACAACCAACACCTCAGCAACAAACTCCTTACTAAGGACCACAACACCAGAAGCAACAATTTATCCCAATTCAACAAAAAAAACCAAGGTTTAAAGTCAGTGGGCCATCATCTTCTACTTCAGTTACCAGGAGTACTAGACCGAAGAAAGGTTGTTGGACATGTGGAGAGCCACATTACTAGGGTGACTACCTAGTGGAGAGAACCACAACATCTGGATGAGATGGACCCATTATTGTGGGTGATTTGGGAAGGGCCCATCGGATTCATGTAGTGGTGAATAACCGCCAGATAGAGCACCAATCGACTGTGCTCAAGACGTCAAGTATCGTCACTGACCAGCCACTTAGTATTTTGATTGATCTAGGTGCTACAAGGATTTTTATTTCTGGTGCAGTGCTAAATATAATTAAGGTAAAGTTAGTCGAATAAGATGAGTTTGGCTTTGTAGAAATGGCTTTGGGAGCCAAACAAAAGGTTGGAGGGAAGGTTACAAGATGTAGCCTTAACCTGGGAGAGTTTGTCACAAGGGACAACCTTTACGTCATGATCTTAGGATCTTATGACGTCGTGATCGGTATGGACTGGTTGGAATCGCATGAGGTGATACTCAACTATAAGACAAAACAATTGAGCTTGGTCGATGACGAGGGACAGAGACGCATTATTGTAGGTCGGAACTAGGGAGTCTCCTTGAGGTTCATCTCTTCCTTGCAGCTATGGAAGAGCATGCGCAAGGGATGTAATATTTATGCGATCCTTGCATTAAATGAGAAGGGAATAGCGGAAAGTCTAGAAAACCTTTCGGTGGTGTGAGATTTTGCAAACATATTCCATGAGGAGTTACATGGGATGTCGCCAAAGAAGGAATTGGAATTTACCATCGACCTATAACTGAGAACTGAACCGATAGCAAGAACGCCTTATTGTATTTCAACCTCGGAGTTACAGGAGTTGAAAATGCAACCGAAGGAGTTTTTGGACCTAGGACTTATATATCCAAGTGTGTCACTGTGGGGTGTGCCTATTATATTCATATGGAAGAAGGATGGGTCGTGGAGACTCTGCATTGACTATCGTCAATTGAACAAGGCAATGATCAAGAATTAGTATCTATTGCCAAGGATTGATGATCTATTTGATCAAATGAAAGGTGTGACGATGTTTTCAAAGATCGACTTGAAATCAAGGTATCACCAATTACGGATCAAGGAGGATGAAATCCCTAAGACCTCCTTTAAGACAAGGCTTGGAGATTATGATTTTACTGTTTTACCATCTGTACTGATGAATTCCCTAGGGGTATTTATGAGTTTGATGAATGGGGTGTTCCGTGAATACTTGGATAGGTTCGTCCAAGTATTCATTGATGATATTTTTATTTACTCTTAGACAATGGAGGATCATGACGAGGAATTGTGGTTGGTACTACAGTGTCTACGAGAGAACAAATTGTATGGGAAATTGTCTAAATACTTGTTTTATCAATTGAAGATTCACTACTTAGGGCATGTCAACTCCGGCAAAGGTATCGTTGTGGATCCAACCAAGTTCTAGGCTATTGTGGAATGGCATGCACCGATGAATGTCCTCGAAGTGCGTAGATTCATGGGTTTAGCGGGATATTATTGACGGGTTGTCAAGGGTTTTTCGAAGATAGCAAATCCGATCAAGGAATTGCAGAAGAAGAAAAAGAAGTTTGCTTGGACCGAGAAATGAGCGGAGGAATTTAGGAGGCTCAAGGAGATTTTGATGACATCACTGATACTAAAGGTCCCTAACATGGAAGTGAACTTCTTGGTATGCACTGATGCATCCAAGGAAGGATTAGGCGGAGTCTTGATGCAAGACAGTCGAGTGATCGCTTACATCTCGAGAAAGTTGAGAAGGCATGAGGAGAACTATGCAACACATGATTTGGAGTTGTTAGCCATTGTTTATGCCTTGAGAGTTTGGAGACAGTACCTTATCGGAAGAAAATTCAAACTAAAAATGGACCATTGTGGTCTACAACACATCTTTCCTCAAAGAGACTTGAACGCACGACAACGACGTTGGTCAGAATTGCTTACCAAGTACGATTTGGAGATTAATTACATAAAAGGAATAGTGAAAAGAGTGGTTGATGCATTGAGTCGGAGACCAAGCATATTTTTTGTGATGCCTCTTCAGAAGAATCTAATTGAAAATATTCTATATTTACAGTGCGACGATGACTGGTACAAATAGGTCAAGGATTTTATCGGAGAAAACACAATGATGGTACCGAAATTTGAGGGATTTACTCTGGACAACGACAGATTATTGAGATTTCAAGGTCAAATTTACATAATGCCCAATGATAGGTTGAGGATTTTGATCCTAAATGAGGCTCATAGAGCAGTGTACATGGATCATCATGGAGTCATGAAGATGAGAGAAGACCTTAAACCCTTATTCTTCTGGAAAGGAATGAGGACAGGCATAGTCAACTACATGGAGATATGTTTAGAATGTTAGTAGGTGAAGGTTGAACATAGACATCCGACAGGATTAATATAGCCACATGCTATTCCAAAATCAAAATGGGAGGTCATTTTGATGGAATTCATTGTTGGATTGCCACTGACAGCAAGGAGACACGACTCGATTTTTGTGGTAGTTGATACTCTCACGAAGAGTGCTCATTTTATTCCTGTGCGTATGACGTATCAGGATCCTAACATACCTAGAGTTTTCATCACTGAGATTGTGAAGCTGCATGGCATGCCTAAGAGGATTACATCCGATAGAATATTGATGTTTACAGGATGCTTTTTGACTAGTTTCCAAGAGGCCTTGGGAACCCAAATTAAATTTAGTACTACATATCACCTAGAGACAGACAGGCAGACCGAACGAACAAACCAAATCTTGGAGGATATGTTGCATATGTACATGATAGACCAACAAAATCATTGGGAATAATTCTTGCCTCTGGTAGAATTTGCATATAACAACGAGTATCAAAGAACCATTAAGATGTCGCCTTTCGCATTTCTTTACAGGAGACCGTGTTGGACACCCTTGAGTTTGGATCAACTTGAGGATAGGGTCTTGGTGGGACCAAAATAAATCCCAGAAATTGAAGATCAAATGAAAACAATAAGACAAAGGATCAAGGAAGCATAGGATCGATAGAAGAGTTATGCCGATGCACAAAGTGTCGACCGTAGTTATGAAGTTGGTGATCGAGTCTTCTTGCAGTTGAAAGCGCATAAGAGTTCAATCAAATTTGGAAAGGGTGCTAAACTCTCTCCTATGTTCAAGGGACCCTTCGATATTGTGGAAAGGAAGGGACCCATGTCCTATCGACTAGCCTTGCCTAATTCTTTGAGGTGTATACATGATGTTTTTCACGTATCTGTTTTTAGACATTATGTTAGTGATCCTACACATGTTATTGACATATGTTCCTTGCAGGTATTGGACGAGGGTGTGCTCACAACAGAGCCAATCCATATCCTAGATCATCGCATTCGACATCTACAACATCGAATAGTAGATCAAGTCAAGGTCCAGTGGGACAACTATAGTCTGCACTCGATGACCTGGGAGGACGCATATGATATGTACCATCAGTTTCCATTTTTGTTTGATAGCTAAACCCATAATATTGTGATACACTTTATTTTGACACTTACATACTGTGAAACTTTGGGACTAAGTTTAAAACAATAGGGGGTGTACGTAACATCCTGCTCTTGCGTGCACTGAGTAGACTTATTCCTTGAGGACACTTGCATGGAAGTGATCCAGTTCTTTATACAATTGGTTGTTTTGATTATGATAATGAGATATTGTGGATTTGATGATATGTTATTTTTGTTGTATTTACATCGACATGTTCTATTGACTGGGTTCTCTTGAGTGTGAAGAACTCTAGATGTTGAGGATGCCAAGGCATTGATGACACTCCTTGGACTCCAGATCATGTCAGGGAGTGGATTGTTAGGGTGTGAATGTTGTTGATGTGACATATGTACATATGATTAGATATTATGATGTTTATTGTTATTGATGACATGATTCATTGATGGATGCAGGTTGACGATAGCTTGCCAACCAGAATCACATTTAGAGTAAAGGGGTCATGCACAACAACTAGAGACATTGAGTGTTAAAAACCAAATATCAATATAGCATAGAAAAACCTCAGAATAAGTACTCAACGCCTTGAAAAACATATAATTTCAGATAATAAGCCTCTTCGAGGGGGCAACCTCCTTTTACCCCACATAAATGTTCAAGTACAAGATGATTCCAAATGAAAATGTCTCCCTGGTATATATAGGAGACTAGGAGGTATAATTTCAACTAATGGAATAAAGCCGACATAAATAAAATAACATTACTAATGTAATATGCCCCAATTAAGGGGTAATGAGCCAATATTAGGGATTAACATGCCCCTACCCTTGAGACAAGTGTTGTCCGCAACACTTGAGTAACTCTGGATGCTTCTGTATAAAAGACTCATCTTCCCAAGTGGAATCTTCAACCAGTAGTTTCCTCCATTTAATGAGATACTCTGAAATGGATCTCTTCCTCAGCTGGTGAATTCTTGTGTCAGTGATGGCTTTAGGCTCCAATATGATTTTTCCTTCCCCATCAAGTTTTGGCAATATAGTTTGAATTGGGATCTTGTCTCCTATAATCTTCTTTAAGCATGAAACATGGAAAACTAGGTGTACTCGTGAAGATGCATTGAATTCCAATTTGTATGCCATAGTACCAATCTTTTGCAACACCTTATAAGGGCCATAG
>ML832963.1:29874-42568 GCA_009831015.1 Picea engelmannii
ATTTCATGGGATGCATTTTCACTTTCAGGTGTCTTCTTTGTTACGAAATTTTTCAATACTTCCATGATCTCCTCTTTTAAACCATCCATCTTTGCCTCCAACTTAGCTTCCATCTCTTGTAGTTAATATTTTGTTACTATCTTCATTTGTAAATCATTTATGTCCCTACGCATTTCTTCACCTTCATCAAGAGTACAAGTAGGATTTTCTGGAGGCTTATTTGGTGTAGAAGTTCCCTTTTTGGGTGACATGTTGGCCAATTATCACTTTTGAACCTTGATTTTGAGGTGGTTCTGCTAGACAATCTTTCTTCTGTATTATCTCCCAAGTTTCATCCCTTCTGGGTATGTAACTTTATTTTATGTATTTCTCTAATATTTCTTCTCTACAATGCCACAGGTCTAATCAAAATTGGATGTGCCAAGTGGAATTTACAGTAACTTCCCCAGAACTTGCTGATTTTTTGTCTGTCTAGGAGATGTCACTTGTATAGCATGCCCTGCACAAAATAATTGATATAAAATTCTGAAACTCATACCATATATACTACAAACTTTCCACTATCCAATCAAAACTAGTCCCACTCAATTTGGATACTCTAGGAAGAAGTTATGATTGTTTTACCTGGAACACCTTCTTGAGACTAGTCAGATACCCTATCTTCCACGGGGTGTATCTACAAATTTAAGATGACCCAAAAGTTGAGCATTTTACCACAAATACCTTACTAATTTCTGTAAATAGCCTTCAGAGTTCATGTTCTTAAACATTACATAAAAAAATTTATAGAGAAAATTCCGCAATGAATCAGTTCAGGATGATTCGAGAACCCTATCTTTCACAGGCTGTATTGTCGAAAGTATAAGGCCTCAAGAGATGAAATTTTAACCCAACATACCTTGATCCATCCACTAAATATTCTCCAAGTCGTTCCTTCTGATTTAAAAAAAAAAAAAAGTTATAGCTAAAATACCAAGGTGTCTTAGATGTAGCAGCGAAACCCCAAGACCTTGAGCTCTGATACCATATGTTAAGAACCAAATATCAATATAGCATAGAAAAAACTCAGAATAAGTACTCAATGCCTTGAAAAAGAGACAATTTCAGATAATAATCCTCTTTGAGGGGGAAACCTCCTTTTACCCCACATAAATGTTCAAGTACAAGATGATTCCAAATGAAAATGTCTCCTTGGTATATATAGGAGACTAGGAGGTATAATTACAACTAATGGAATAAAGACGACATAAATAAAATAACATTACTAATGTAATATGCCCCAATTAAGGGGTAATGATCCAATATTAGGGCTTAACATTGAGGGAGAGGTGTGGAAGCAACCTTGCCACAACCTACTAGCACTCTCGTTGTGGCTCGGACTATAGGTTAACAATTACCTAGTTTGGAAAGACCCATGATGCCATGAGGGAAGACTGTGACAATCACTCATCATGATTCTAAGGGGCGCACAATAAGGCATAGTCCTTATTCCTTAGAGGCCCTTGGTCTCCCACAGGATCACCTGATGGAGTATTGACTCTAGCGTTTTGACGTCTACCAAATTCAATCAAGAGGCGAGTGGTACTGTTGGAGCATGTAGTGCATATTGAAGGACACATCGTGAAAATAAAATAGAAAGAGGTGAGTGGCACCCTTGGAGCACGTAGTGCATCTTGAACGACACATCGTGATTTTAACTGCTAAGTTAGTAAACCTAGTGCCTAGAAAACTATGCCTCCTTAGAACCTGATCGACCTTAAAATGAATGATGTGATGAGTAAGTTTAACAACAAAATTTCACTTAAGAATTGTCGCCAAACCTAGTGAATTTAAAACCTAGGTCTAAGTAGAACCTCTGAACAAAAAAAATAATTAAACATATAACAAGAAGGGGGTAAAGAAATTCAAACTTTAATTATTAAAGTAAAAATTATAATGGAGGATTAAATTTATTAAAAGGGTAAATGGTTGTTTTCTACACTTGATAAATCCAATACTTAGTTAAAAAGAAAAAGTGGGAAACTTAAAGAAAAATGGAAACTTAAAGAAAAGGGGAAACTTAAGGAAAAAGTGGAATGTCTAACTTAGTAAGGAATCTAGCCTTTGGAACTTTCTATTTATGAACTCAGCTAGGAATTAAGTAAGGCGTAAGTCATATAAAAATTGTAAGGGAATAATGGGACACCGAGGAGTGTTTTTAGGAATGCTTTTAGGTGGGTGAGGGAAATAGAAAAATTTCATTAATTAATAAATTGATTTTCTGGTTGAACAAGGGAATCGGGGGACATGTTTACGAGGGAGCTTTTTCCTAATTAAATAAATGAAAAAGGAATCTAATGAGGGTTTGGTAAAATAATGACTAAGAATCTCTATAAAAATGATGGAGGAGGAGGAGTATGGATCACATCTGGCTTGTGTAACATTATGGTGCCGAATTTTATCTTGATTGAGTTTCTCTTGTGGGAGTTGGGATACCCATCTCGGGTAACGATTGGTAGCTCGACCTTGCGAGGCGATATGGGAGCTAGAATTATATGGTATTGTGTGTGTGGCCCCTTTGCGTATCGGGGGGTTCATGGGAAAGAAGAGTACCCCTAGCATTGGGTGTGAGGTACCGGTGAGGTCACATCGATTGGCAAGAGAGAGCTGGACGAAGCGCATGTAGGACAATGACCTTGGAGAATTTTCATTGGGCTATGGTACATGTGTATATTTGTATTGAATAGTAGTTAAATTACTTGTATATGCATCTCTCTAACGTCGAAAGCCCGCATGTGTCATTGTGTTAAAAATTTAGTTAATTTTTTGTCCTCGTGAATATACACATGTGTAGTTTGGTTGAAAGGTAGTTAAATTCTATTTATGTGGCTTTAGTTAAGGTACTTATCTTGTTTTAAATTTTATGTTTTATTCTGCATTTAATCTCGTCGAAAATTTGCAAACATTGGCATTAAATTTATGTCGTATTCTGTGTTTAATCTTGTCGAAGTATCTGTGAACTTAGTGGTTATTTTATGTTTTATTTATGCAAATCCCAAAATGGGTGTAATATATAAGAAGCGTGTTAGATTGAAAATTTCTCCTCTAAATCCCAAAAACCCTTAAAGAATCATTTGCACCTCTTTTCTTTTCTATCTACCGTTTGTAGGCCTATGCTTAGATTGTTGTCCCTTCTGGTTGAGCTATGCTTGGAAAGTTTTCTTCATCCTTCTTTCTTTTCCTATCCCACCTCTGAATCTTTTGTTCATTTCTAGCTGGACTTCCTTGAGAGCATTAGAGTTTTCCCCTTTTTCAGAGATTGTCTTAATAGCTTAGCGTATTACTATCCAGAGATTTCATATTTTTCCAACGAATTTGTCTTGAAGAGCCCAACGTTTTATGCTCAAAGATTCCATACTTATCCCAACCTTATGCTCACTTTACTTATTGATTTTGTTTCCAATGGTGAACCCAAACTCTGAATGTAAATGATATATCTGCATTTTTTTGGGTGTTGTTTTTCCCTGCGTTTTTTGGGGGAGGACATCCACACGATTTTAGATTACTTTTTTTTGCGTTTTCCTTGCTCTGTTGTCTTCTAAATTCACCCAGAAATCATAATATTCCCACAACAAGGTTAATAAGTAACTTTTGTGTTTTCGTTCCTTTGTTTCCATCTAGTTTCGCCCAAATTTCGTATTCTTCCCACCACATGGTTAATACAGTACCTCTATGTTTTTTATGCTCCACTGTCCTTTAAAATTCACCCAAGAAAATCACATCCTTTGTCCTCCACTTAATGCAGAAATCTTTGTGATTCACATCGTCATTTTGCTCTTCATTTGGAGACCCAAGGCACTATCCCCTCTCTTTGTTCCTAGCAAAACGTTTACATATATGCTCAATGTTTTATAAAAAAAAACAATGAATTTTATGTTGGTCTTATTCTATGCGATTTTCCCTTATTCTCTGCGCGGTCCTTGGGTTATCCACTGTATTGGGAAAACCCTTAACTCAGCGTTGTTGGCGTAAAAATTCGCCCAGGATTCTAGCCAACAATAGCTTTTAAGAATTCTCCTTATCCTCGTTCATTTCTAGTTGGGAGCTTTGCGTGTTTCCTGTATTAAGTGCATTAAAGATTGGCTTTAAATTTTTTACCTTCAGTAGGTTTGTGTTAATCTTACGGTCTACGTTCTTTGTGCCTTCATTGTCACATCTCTCCTTTGTATTTTTCTAATTATTTAGTTGGTAATAGTTCGACAACACATCAATTTAGTAGATCAGGTGGAGGGCAGCGTGCTCGCATTTTCCTTTAATAGTTTTTTAAAATTTTCTAGAGCAATGCTTGAGTTCAAGAACAGGTGAAATGTTGCATGAATTTAATTTCTTCTCATTTTTATCATTAGACAGAGCAATAAATTGAGATAGGTGGACGGGAAACATGTGTAGAACTTCCTTGGATAGTTATTTCTATTTTAAACAACGCCTTAATTATAGGAACATGTGAAAGGTAGTATAGTTCTTTTTGCTATATTAGCTTTTATATATATGTATGTTTTTTTTTATAGGGCAGTGTAAATCTTAATGTTGGATTGACAGTTCTAGAACAATGCATACATGGGCATTATGTTTTAATTTTTTTTATCTGTTTTAGAACAACGCCAGTAATGGAGGGAAATTTATATTGTTTTAACAATGCCAAGTGGATTTAATTATATTGTTTTAGGTGGATTATAACTGCGTCAATAAAGGCAGTGGAGATTGTAGTTTCGCTTGATTAATTTTTCTAGTGTTTTTATAACTGTCACTAAGTAAGTTAGGAATTGTTATAAATTAAGGAAAACACTATTTATTTTATATTTTAAAAAAGGCACTAATGTATTTTATTTTAAGAAAAGGATTGTGGTATTTAAATTAATCTTGTGATATTTCAGAAAGGCATTGCTTTATTTTAAGTTAAGCATTGGGATATTTTAAGTAAGCATGGATTAGACTTAGTATTTTTAAAAGAAGGTAGGTAAGTGTTTTTATATGCTCTTAACTTCAGTTGAGGTTGGATTTTTCTTGGGATGAAGGTCTAGATATGTTATGTTGTTCCCTAGTCGTTATCATTCTTGTCGCATTGTGGCGACATGATTCCTTATGACTAGATCATGGCGCACAATCATCAATGAGTGTGTATAACAAACGGGCCTTGGGGCATGCACCTCCTGATGACATTGATGTCGATTATTGAAATCAATATATTGTATTTTTTGTTGTAATGCATGATTGTAACTTGTTTTCGCTCGTCGTGAATGTTCACAGTGCATGTGTCATATTTATGCTCATTGCTCATGAATAATATTTTTGTTGTCTTTTAGCTTAGTCATCTGGACTTGCTGTGTCGAGCGAGATGTAGACACCTCCTTGTTCCTCAGAAAATTCCCCAACATTGAGACCTTAAAAGGTCAAAATTGATGGCAACCTGGGCTTGAGCATTGCTTATGTGTCCTAGAGGTCCTAGCCATGCAGGGTAGGATGAATGGGTAGTTGTTTTTATTTTGTAAATTTGATTTTCGTATGTTACATGCAACTCCATGATGTGCTAGTATGTTGGGTCATTAAATTGTCTATTGCTTGAATTGTGTCTGTGTGTTCATCATCGAGTTGTGTTGATTGACTGTTGTCGTTGTTACTTCCTACTTTAAAAAAAGTAAAATTCACTTGTTATGCACTCCATGTTGTCGTAACGATGGGGTTGTTACAATATGATTTATATATATAAATTATTGACATTATTTTTGTGAGTGGATGCAAGCTTGTAGATGCTTTCTAATCCGACTCACATAAGGAGTAAAGGGGCCATGCACATGAACCAAACATTGAGGGAGAGGAGTGATAGTGTCCCTATCACAACGTACTATCACTCTCATCATGACCTGAATGCATGGTTAATGATTACCATGTTCTCAGAGGATCGCAATGTTGTGAGGGAGGACTGAGATAGTTTGTCATGATGAATTCTAATGGGCATGCAATAATGCAAAGTCTTTATTCCTTATACAACCCTTAGTCTCCCGCAAGGTCGACTGAATGGAATGTTGACTCCAAGGGTCGAACAAACTTCCAAAACTAGTCAAAGTTGAGTGGAACCCTTAGATAACGGAGGTGTGTCTCGAAGGGCACGTTGCATAATTAAGACATTAGTTAATAAATCTAGCTGGCCTAGAAAACATTGAAATGTTTAGACCTTGTTATAATAAAATAATTATTTAATCAGTAAATTATAAACCTAGAAACCTAACAAGAGTCTAAGACTAAGTCTAAGTCTAAGTCTAATTAAAGGACTAATTAAAATTATTAAATAAATTAAAGGAATTGAGATAAAATTAAACTCTAGGAAAAAGGTGAATAAAAAATCTAAAGGTTGACATGTGTGCATGAAATTAATGAAATGGAATTTTAAAATAGAAAGAATTAATAAACTGAGAGAATAAGTGTACACATAGAATAGTATCTTGAGTCAAACTACCACTAAGTCTAACTAGAATAAGATTCCTAATCAAACTCTAACTAAGATCTAGTTAGGAGATACTCATTAAATGAGAAATTGGGGAACTAAGGGACAACTAAGAGTGAAAATAAGAACACATCGGGGAATGTGAGCGAAAATGACTTTTTAAATAAATAAAAATGATAATTACTTGTGCAACTTGGGGAGAGTGTGACAAGTATGTGGGTGAATAATCATAATTAATTTAATTTAAAAAGATAATTATTTGTGCATGAGGACATGTCTTAGTGGAGAAATTTCTATAAAACAAATGGTGTAGAAGGGAAATAGACCTCACTTCTCTTAGTACTTTTATGCTGCCAAAATTTGGTGGGACTGTGTTTTACTTGTGAGATTTGGGATTTCAATCTTGAGAAAGAGTGGAAGTTCTTCCTTGTGAGGAAAGCTTGAAAGCTATTGTTTTCGGGTTTCATGTGTGTGGCTCCTTTGAGACTCGGGGGATAAGGGGAAGGAGAGTACCCCTAGTGCAGGTTGGGAGGAACCAGTGAAGTTTGTGCATTAGCAAGGAAGGAGAGAGGATTTATGCACAAGTTCTCGATTAAAGGTCATTGACCACAAAAAAAATTCCTTGGTCACGATATTTAAGTGAAAAAACTGTTAATTGATAGTTTTTTTATTTGTATATATAGAAGAAAGAGTGGAAGGAGAATATTGATTATAAACTTATAATTTTTGTCTTTTTATATAAAACATATGCGTAGAAATTTTGTGTTCATGGAATGTTGAATTTATGTTGATGTAAAGAAAAAATTTAGTTGATTTTTATAAGGATGTTTTATCGGCTCTGAAAAAAGATTATTTTCTTGAGTATGATATTGAAATAAAATTTTAATTGGTAGAACCCTACTTCCCTTAAATTCTCGGTTGACATTAAATTTTGGAAATTTTTGCATGTCTCTGTTAAAACTTGACTCCAGAGTTACTCATTTAAATTTTGTTAATAACCATTGATGAGTGCGGAGGGCGCTGGTTCAAAACTTTAAAGATAACTCATTGATTGTAAGAAATAAGGTACTTGTTGCAATTTCAACCCCAAATAGGTTAGTTGTCTTATTCCTTCTAACCAAGTCCGATAGTCGACAATGTGATCTGTGGAGGCCGAAAGAACGATGTACATCCTTCTTGAACCTTGCAATAGAAAAATTTGTTGTTGCACTTAGTAATAAAATTTCAACCTTGATCCTACTCTCCTTCCGAGTTAACTCCCGTCAGTTCTAAGAAAGAGAGTTATTCTTTTCCACATAGGAAGTTTCTCTTGGTTACTTCTTCGACATTCTTTGGTCCTAGCCGCTTAGATTTAGGAGTTTCCATGAGTTTTCTTTTAGGTTTCAAATCCTTGGACATTGTTATTTCTGAGTCCACTTAATGTTTGTAAAATAATAAAATCCTTCCATTTCGGTTGAATCGTCACTGGAGAAGATTTATTAATCCCATTTCTTACCATGCCAATCCATATCAGTAGAAGCATCTCGTGGCTAGTTAATAAAAGAAAGGAAGAATGTGTCGACTGTTCATAGTCAAAGCGTGTTTACAAAGCTAAAAATATTTTCAGTGTTCGAAGGAAAAGATTAACAATTATTCTACCTTACGCCTTCAGAAATAATAGGTTAGGATTTTTACTTTTCCTTCTCTTCTCTGGTCCACGACAATTGTATTTTTTTCACATTATCCTATTTCTTACTAGTATAGTGCCTTACACAAATCCTGCTCTATTCATACCCATACATAGACACCATATAACGTTAATAGACATGGATTTACACTGGAAATAAAAGAAATTGATCATTAAATTAATCCTTTAAAGTTAGACTGATGCACGAAAGTAAGTCTAGGAAAATCCATTGAACTACTGATGTAGTCCTTACTGATTGTTTCTTAACAAGAAGTAAATCGTGGTGGATAGTTTTTTTTGCCTACCAGTTGACAGATGTATATTATTAAACCTTAACCCAACTTGACACGTAATCCTTTTCAAACTATTGTCAGCAATAAGATGACTTTGATTGGAACTTGGGTTTAATTACTTAACTAATGAGACACTTGCATTATCATGATTTAGATGTGGAACGTTAATAAGAACTGATGTCATCCTTGAGCAACGTAGGCGTCGGACTTAAGTGTCTTTTAAAAAATGTGTAGCGATATACTGAGTCTTGGATACTCTTGTTAATTACGATTACTGATGTGCTTGAATGGTATTCTCCAATGGATAGTACCTGGTCAAGTTATTGCTTGGAGTTCTTACTACCTCTTTCTGTAGTCTCTCCTAACCTAATAATTACCAGTCTGAACCTTCGGGTTTAAAATATTCAGAGAGGATATTACCATGTTTATTGTGGGCTTCCTCTTGATGATTCTGAGTGCAATACTGCTCGTCGAGCTTGCATTGAATGCTGAAACTTAGACTGCCCTATTCTTGATGGGTGTAGATTTAGACTTAGAGTTCCGAAACTTGACCACTGATAGGGGTCCTTTCTCTAAGTGCATCAATTTGGATAGTTTTGATCCTAACTGATTGGTATTTTTAAACCTCACACTCCCAAGTTGAAATTCTAGTCCTAGATACGACTCTACAAGTTAGTAGGGTCCTTTATCTTTTTCTAAATTTTTAAAATATGATTTTAACCTTTTTATAGTAATCGATGGAGTCATGTGGTAAAGATATGAATTAGTTTATTGAATAGTTTGTTATGTATGGATATGATATTACTTATATTGAATAGATTGTTATGTCTAAGGATTAGTTCATTTAGTCAAATATTAACCTTTATGTTAAAGGATTTATGATTAGAAGTTTGTATAAGCAATATTGAATCCCTTAATGAGTTATTCTTATAATTAACTCTTTACATTCTTGAATATGTTTAACCTTCTATACATACATGGAGGGTTGTTTTTAGTACTTAGTTAGATGAAGATGTACCATTAAGCTTTATATTCATTTGCTGAATTAATATTGAATTAATATTTAATATTACAAAGTTCTTTTATATTCTTTTATATTTGTAAGGTATTTGTCCTATAAAATGTATATATATCAAAAATTGTTTGGTTGATATATATATATATATATAATCCCTATTTGTTCTTGCATTAAAATTGGATTTTCACCGATCAGTTTTACCATTTTAAAAACGTAATTCGTAACTTGTTTTTTTGATAAAAGAAAATTATTAACATATAAATATGTATATATCTTACATTGTTGTATATTTTTGTATACATTAACTAGCCTAGTAAAAAAGAATATGCTTCAACAATGTTGGATGTTTTTTTTTTAAATTGAAAAAATACTTATATTAGTAAATATAAAGAGTCTTTTACATAATAAGTCTGTTGAAACAACACTTGTCAATTCTCTATTACATCATGTATATTATGAGGTACTAGTTACTAAGAACATAAATTATAATATCCATCACTCATTACTATCATTTGAGATATTAAGTACAGAAAACAAAATTGCATCCTCCATCACTGAGTTTATAAATACACTTCACAAAAATACAGTTCTCTTGCTATCAAAATATATTTGATAAAATCTAAACTTTGGTTCTTCTACTTTGTTGCATCAAATTAATAGTAGATTTGCAGTTTTTCAAATCTCTCAATTTTTTTTTCCATACCTATTGCAAAATATATTTCTTTTTCCTCCATCTGCAAGGATTGTTTTGAAAGATGATCCACTTCCTTGTTATACTCTCTGTAGATGTGTTGTGCTTTTAGTTGATGAAATTTTCCACTCAATGCATGAATCTTTGATATCCTTGGCTGAAGTGAAACCACTTGTAAGTTGTTTAAATGTAGAAACGAGTCAATAATAATCTTTGAATCTTCTACCAATTGTATGTTTTTTACCTTTTTGTAGACAACAAAAGATCAGATACACCATAAAGCTAAGAGTTCACCCTTGGTATTTTTTCCGAAGACACAATTCATCATTATACTAAAAGTACCCAAGACTGGGCATTTTAGAACAACTCCTGCTCCACATTTTGTGCCCTCACATTGTGAGGCTCTGTCAAAGAAACCTAATGCCAACTTCCAGTCTAATAAAGGAGGTCAGGTAATCCTGCCATGTTGGACAAAAATAGTTCTTTTGCTTTCCCCCAAGTCATGTAGGATTCTATAACAAACATTTATCTGTGAAGATGGGTGATCCTCAAAGATGACCAAGTTCCTGTGCTTCCATATCTCCTAGCAAATGTAACAAGGAAATTCTTTCCATAATTTTGTCTTCCTAATCCAAATATGAAAGCAATCAATTAATTGACCACCCTCTAAGAAATTATTTAAATTTTGTTCCTTTAATATAGAGTGTCAAACATATTTTGTGAAATTGAAGTCAACAAAGAGGTGTTTTAGAGTTTCCTCAGCTTTACCATAGAGATCACATCTACTTCGTCCAATAATTCCCCTTTTGGTTAGAAATTCCCAAGTAAGAACTTTTCCTTCTAACATTATCCAAACAAATAGTTTGATTTTTAATGGAATCTTCCAAGTCAAAAGTTTTTTGTACCATAATTTACGACTTCCCACCACCTCCTCCAAAATTTTTACATCATAATCTTGCTTTCCATTAACCTTCCCTTCTTTAGTGATCCAAAATGGATCCAGGCACCAAAATGGGTGTGGGAAGGCCTAAATATAAAATGGCTCGTAATCATTTCAAAATAGACATGTGTGTAGGCCTTGTCGTTACGAACCCAATGCAAATTGAACGGGCTCAAATGGACACCGTATGCGAAAGATATTGCAATATGTTTGTTTTGCCAAAGAGGAATTTTTTTTGACTATACATTTTGTTCAGTCCGTATAGTGATGGCGTGGCAGCTGACTATATAGGTCGTACGACCGTAAAATGAGATGGCAATGACTTGGGATGCTGATGTAGATAGGTGATGACATGGGTAGGTGCAAATGTGGTTGAATCATTGTTTGACACATGGCATATTTTGGGCGAATGGCATGGTGCCATGTGGCACCCCTGCGTTGGATATATTGGAAAACGTTTTATGGACTCCACCGAAATCGAACCCATGACGTCTGGTCTGGGTGAGCGCTTTCGCAGGGTCGGGCTACCAGCCTGCCCACTTTGTTCCTTGTAAACTATGGTCGCGATGTATTCTTTAAACTTACCTTGGTTGTAAGTTGGGCGGATTAAAGGGCTAGGGCCTAGCCCCATCTTCGACGCATTTCCATATGACCTCTACCATGTAACCCAAACTACTCCCTTATATGTTTGGTGTGGATATATGGGGATAGCGCCCGGTCAGTCGGGCTAGCCCACTGACCAAGGTGCGTATCTAGGATCTAGACCAAGGGTTTCCGAGGTATGCAGGGTGTGTGGAGCAATAGGAGGTGGCCATATGGCCCATATGACCAGCGTAGGGGCTAGGAATCAGGGTCAACAAACCAATGGGGTGCGTGGGAGTGTTGGATATTTGCCACATAAGTCGTAGCCACAGGACTAGAGGCCTTTTCAGGAGGGGCTAGAGCGCCAGCCTAGCCCAGGGCCATATGGAAGCGCCCCATATGCCTAGGGTCCTGGAGAAAAGGGGCTACACCCTACATTTTGTCAATTTTTGAGTATTTTGACCTTATTATATGATTTTTATGGTTATTTTAGCCTGTTTTGAGAGATTTTGGCCATTAATGGAGGATCTGGAGCCCTTTTTGAGGGCAGATCTTGGGGGGAAGTTGGGATTTTGTTGCCAAATTCAAGCCTATATAAACGATAGTTTCTTGGCATCCTGGAGGGGGCGTTCAGAATAGGAGAAATGTTGAATAATTGTAAAGCCAAATCCATTTTTATGCAGGGAAGCCAATGAGGAGAGAAACTTTGTGGGCCATTTATGAGAGCTTCATTCATCTGTTTTTATTGCCGTCTATTTTGATGGGTTCTTGAGATCTAGCAGAACACAACCAAATTATTTTGTAATCCACTTGGCACTTTTATGATGTACGTTTGAAGCTTTGAAGAGAAATAAGAAATCCTCAGCCACTAAGGAAAAGTCCGAAGACGTAGGCGATATTTTTGAACTCCGTTATCAACTTTTGTTGTTATGGTTTGTTGATTCTTGTGCTTATTTAAAGATCTGTATATTTTTTATGGCTTCCATGTTTCATCATTAATTCTTCCTCTTTCATCAATTTCTT
>ML832964.1:13046-28577 GCA_009831015.1 Picea engelmannii
TTGGCTATCTATATTAAGGAAGTTTTGCTGGGTTTTCTTCCCCTAGAGGGTTTCCCAGGATAAATGTTGTCTCTTGTGATTGTGTATTTCTCAGTGATCTTGGATTATGCTATTGTTATCTAATGAAATGCAAACATCTATAAGAATGGCTTAAACATTAACATTAAACACAACTTTAGCCACTGTCCAGAATTGTAAACCCTCGTCACTAGCACCAAAAAATGACACAGAGACCTCACACATTCAGGTGTCGAAATGAATTGAGGAAATTTGCATAAAGCTTCCAAACTCAGCCAGAGCCTAGAGGACTTACTTGTGAACTAGGCGATGGTTGTTGGCTGCCAAGCTGCAATATCCCACGGTGACAGTGAAATGAAACAACTAAAAGACAAGGGAAAAACCCTTTTTAACCTCCTGCAGGCTCTTTTACGAAGGACACGTGTCCTAAAATCGCGACACGTGTTTAGATGGTGTCCGACACGGTTTTAGGACGTGTCCTGAGGTGATCAGACGTGTTGAAGTGGTGTCCGACACGTACCGTAGCGTGTCATCATAGTGACACCGCGGATACGGACACTTGGCCCATAAGGGACGTATCAGGTGACTTAGGTCCTTTGTTGATGATAATCTTGATTGGTTCATGAAACTCAAGGATAACCAGGTTAAAACTTACAAGGAATTGATTGATGCTTTTATGGAAAAATTGGAAGAGAAGGAACCTCCAGAAATAAAAATAGTGAATTCAAATATTAAGACCGATGCTTTAGTAGCTCCCATCGAAAAATTAACAGGGGTTATTAAAGCCACAGAATTCATCTGTGTAAATCAGTTAAAAATCTTGGAATCTCACCTTGCCAGTGCACGTAATTACATCGAATATTCAGATCTTATAGAGCTAGAACTTCACAGGGAACATGAAGAGGAATTTCATTTGGAAATTCTGGAAGAGATTGAGGATGAGTCATTGGTTGATCAGGAGGAATTTGAGTTGGAAGTTGTTGAATATACAGATAATTCAAATCCCCACCCACCTCCCGAAGAGCCCATCTCTTCAAAGAAAATCCTCGACGACCTTGATGAAAACAATGAAGCAGTTTCCTTGACAATTCCATTTCCAACCTCTAAACCATCAAATGACTTAATACAAGATAATTGGAAAATGGAAGGCAACTTCAGTTTACAAATTCCAGATCATTATGAATAGTGGTTGGCTTTCCACCATGACAGTCATATGCAGAAATTTATCAAAATTTCACAAGGTTTGCCAAACTTCAAAGTTTGGTGGAATAAACAAAGACACATGTTTCTTGAGTGGTCTATTCTCAAGAAAAACTCCAAGTTTATAAGGCTTGGAAAAGAATCTTCAACGAGTCATCCTGGGCAAGGATGTTTCAGACATCTGAGGTCTTATTTCATCCATGACATGGTCAGTCATAATTCTTTCAATCTTAGCCATTTGGATGGTGAACCCTCAAGCTATTTTTCAAATGATCAACCATTTGGTGTCCAAAGGGGCACCCTCTATAACGTATCTCTAACCTTTCTCCTTTGATTTTTTCAGTTTTGTCATTTCATTTATTTATTATTCTTTCCACACATGTACTTATGTTGGTTATTGGTGAGAACTTTGTTTTGTAGATTCTGAGGTTCTCACATGCTCTCCTTCCCAAAGATCGAGCACACGTCCCCATGTGGAGCCAAATGTTGACCACCTATTTCAAATATGTGCCAACGTCATGTATCATGAATATATGAACCTTGTGGTACGATAAGTTTGAAGACTTATGGCTCAACAGGGCAATTTTCCCCCCCAACACTTCTTTCTGTGTACACGGAATGTTCGCTCCCCTGCGTGGGATAATTTTGTAATATGTTAGCATGGGTCAAATAATTTAGTTTCCTAGGACTTTATCATTAGGGAAGTCCTTTCATCGAGTGTTTTCCTTCCTCAAGTAATTAATCTTGTTTTTCAGCGATTTTAATTACTCTTGAGTTTTTCAATCAATAATCCTCCAAAGTGGTGAAAGGCATTCTAATGATCGAGCCCAATGGGTGACTTAGGTCTAGAAGTGTTGTAAATGACCATGCTAGACATCTCCTATAGTCTTGCGAAATTCCATTAGGTTTTGATAGGATTTTTTAATAATTAAAATTTTCCGTAAATTGGAAATTTTAATTATTTTTTATGAAAAATGTAAAAATTTGGTCCTTATGGATTTTGTATAGGGGTGTGAGTACTCAAATAAAATGGCTTATGATCCCCTACACCTTTGGACCAAGTTTCAGCTCAATTGGAAAAGTTTAGCTAGGTCATTGTTCATGAGGAGTCCAAGTCAGTCAAAAGTCAACGAATAATTGGCTAAGGTAAAAAAGCCAAAAATTGTAAAAGTGTATAAAGTCAAGAAAAGAAGTGGGGAAATGTTTTCTAATGTATTTCCTAAGTTGGAAAAGTAAAAATCCACTTAGAAGAACCCCCCATGACAAGTCAAAAGGGGTTTTCCCCCCTCACATCTCACCCCTCAAACGCAAACGTACTCCAAAACCCTAAACGTGTGTCCCCCTTGACTTGTTCTCTCTTTCTTGGATGGGTGACACTTGTAACTCATCCAAGAGGGGTCTCTCCTCTTTCCCTCCTTTAAAAGGAAGCCCCTTCTCATCATTTTGACAGGAAGTTTTCATAGTAACTCCATTATACTAAAATCTCTTAACCCACTTTCTCTCATTCTCTCCCATTTTTCTCTGGTAATTTTGGTGCCATTTGGTAACCTTTCTTAGAGCAATAAAGTGAAGCTTTGGAGGATCTCTTGGTGTTCTTTAGTGCTTTCATGGTGTATTATTGGTTCTATTGGCTACTCTTGTGTGATATTTTCTCTTGGTGACGTAACATTGTAGGTTTTGCTATTCTTGCTTCACATTGTTTTACTTGAAGAACCTAAGCAAAGTATTTTGCTAGGGATAAATCTGTAGTAGTATTGTTATAGATTTATGTGATTTGTTTTTATTAGAGTTTACAAAGTATTTTGTAGGCCTCTTAAAGGATCTCACCTTTTTGCCTCCTTGTGTAGTAAGGGTTTACAAATTTGCAGGTTGACAAAGTTTGGAGGAGGAACTCCAAAGGCTTCATTTTGCTTCAATCAATTTTCTGTTTTAATTTCAACCCTTTATATGTTTATTTTCTGAACATATAATCATCATAATCTTGCTAAAAATTCCAATTTTCAAGTTCAGATTTTTTCTGTAAAAATTTATGTACATATGCTAACATAAAACTAACATATTTTGGTGATTTTTAGCATTTTCCAGCAAAGTTTCTTTGTTGTTTTATGCAGGTTTTCAACACAAAAAAAGAAAGTGTTGCCCAGAATTGGCAACTAGAGGCTCAAGAGAACATTAATAAGATTTGGTGCAAAGCCCCTCTCTCTCTCTCACTTTCTAAAGCTATTGTAAGCAGCCCAAGAGAGCCTCTTGGACTTGCACTTTCTATTTCTTTCCAAGTTTAAAATCTGTAAATAATTTTAATAATTTTTTCTCACACCTTGTATTGTGTTTGGCTCTGCCGTACTTGCAAAATCGTGTCGGCTAGGATTAAAAAAAAAAATCTGATTTTTGCTTTAGTTATTTTTGTCCACCTTTGCCACAAAATCAGAAGGCTTTGTCTTCCACGTTGTGCCAAAGTTGTGTGGTTAATTTGTTTAAGTTATTTATTTTAACTAATTAATTTTTGTTTGCCCACACCTTGCATGTGAGTGGCTATGCCATCCTGCAATATCGTGTTGGCTAGTGTATAAAAATTTATTTTGTTGCAAAGTAAATAAAATTTACCCCGTCTTTGCCCCATATTCTCTCCCCTTGCCACTTTGTGGATCTTGGGTAATAAAAAAGTGCAAAGGATTGAGTGGACAATTTAATTAGGCACCCATTTCTATTATTGTTTGGCCACTAAAATAAGGTGACTTGTGGAGGCTAGAAGGGGTTGAAGCCGGGGACGGTTTCACAGCACTAAGTGTCCTCCTTTTTGAGCGCCCAAGCACTTTGGACTTGACCTATGGAGCTAGGGGAGAACCTTGTTGTTCTCTTGTTGAGTACCCAACGTTTCCTCTTGGCTAAGGGATAAGGACTTGGAGTAGTCACATAGCTTAGGCTTGCAACCTTTCACATCTAAACCAGTAAGCTAAAGAGAAACTTAAAATTAGCTAAAAGAAACCTAAACACTTACACAACATTTACATTTCCTTGCAATTTATTTTCAAGTATTTACATTCCATTCATTTCTATGCAAGTTATTTTCATGTGTAAATATTTATATTGATTTAGTTATAAGCAGTCTTTATTCATTCATTGTTTTAAAGTAATTATATAAAGTTATTTTTTAATTCATTGTGTAGATAGTTCTTAATTTGTTTTATTCTTGTAAACTTATCTTTCTTCTGTGTATATTGGAATAAGTGGAATCTTTAGGCACTGATCTAATTGTGATTTAATAAAGAAAGGTTTGTTTGTCATTGAAAGATTGCATATTGCATCGGTTGCTTGTCATTGGGTTGGGTAATACTAATCAACAAATCAATTAACTCCTAGAACTAATAAATTTTTCACATAATTTAATAGGGTCTACCCCCCTTGGCTTCCCTAGGAGTGAACTTAGACGGAAGGAGTCCAGATTGAGGTGACAGTGGGTCTGGATTCAAGTTTGTGTCTCCAAGGACACATCAAGTGGGTTGGAGACTTCTCCGCGTTTGTAGGTGTGTATTAGTACGGCAACAAGGTGATTACTTCATCTCTAAAGTGACGGGAATACCTATCTAAGGTGATAGTGGGTAGGTGTTCTCTTAGTTGTCGCCATTTTGTGGTTGGGTCGGACTCTGCCCGACCTAGAACTTGTGAGATAACAGGGAAGACACAATCAAGTCTAGTGCTCCTTTGTGTGGCTACTCACACTACGATTGAGATAAGAAGAGGCAAAGTAATAGATAGGTGGTGGATAAAGACAATTTCCAAATTTAAAGTGTTGAGGACTTCTTAACCCCTAGATTTTTACCCTTGAAAATATTGCGGGTTGAGAGCCAACATGCACTATTTTGGTTGGCATTCTAAGATTCTCCCAGAGTTTAGCACTTGTGGTTAGCAGAGGTTGGTTCCCATCGGAGTCGGGTATATGATCAGTACATGGTTGTCTTTGTTTAGAGTTAGAGTTAGCGTGGTCTCCCATGCATTTGAGAGAGATGTCTACATACAACATGTGTTGCTACTTTTTAGGAGCCATGGTTTGAGTGGGTCTCTTGAAAGTTTGGAACAGTTCTGAGCATACAAGGATGATGCTTGCATGATTCTAGGCCTGATAGCACTTTTTCGAGCGACATGCAAGAACTTTCTATTTTTAGCAGTTTGAGCTCCAGGCCCCAAAATTCAGATTCTGAGTAGATATTATGGATCCTTGAGACATACTGAGTCTTTTGGACCTCTTCCGGGATGTTTCGTCACAAATTTCTATTTTTAGCAAGTTGAGCACCAAGGCTCGCATGTCGATTCTGATTGCAGATTCAGGTTCCTTGCGGAAAATCAAATCCAATGAGTATAATATCATGGCATGCGAGGACTTTCTATTTTTAGCAGTAGACACATGATGGTGGTCTCCTAGTCATCTCGAGCATTTGGGGAAAGTTTGACGTAGTTTCGACAAGTTTTGAATTTTTGGGACCGGATGACTATTTTTGGAAATTTCTATTTTTAGCAGTGATCGTCATCTCCAACAATGACAACTGGCAAGCTCAGATTCCGACATGTGGAAAAGTTTCAAGGTGATGTGGCACCTATGTGGCATCAGTTGACCAAGGGCACATTTCCCAAGGATTATGCATTTAATGAGAAATTAATTAAGCTAATGATGTGGTGCATGGATGAGGTGGCACTTCCTGGAGAAAGTTTATCCACACAAGGCTAATTTTTCTCACTCTATTCCTCTCACTTTCCCTGCATCAGATTCCTAAAATTCCTTTTTATTTGCTTTTAAACATTAATTTCCTAAAAAATAGGGAATCCCTAAAATATAGAACGAAATTCCCCAATCAAGGCTTAATTTCTCACTAACTTTTCCTCACTCGACATATCTTCACTTTCCATGCATTAATTTCCTCAAATTCCTCTTAATTTTCTTTTAAATGCAAATTTCCCAAAATTTAGAAAAATCCCTATAAAATAGGACGAATTTCCCCTTGCCTAAAACTCACTCATTACTTGGCCAAATTTAGCACTTAAACATGCATTTAATTCCTAATTTATTCCCCCATGCGTTAACTCTCTTATTCTTCACATGAATTAACACTTTTTCCATTCCCTCATGCACATTAATTCATAAATTTATCACTCTCACTTATTCCCTCATGCGCATTAACTCCTATTTTATTCACATTCCTCTCCTATATATTGGATGATTTTCATTAGTTATTGGTCGGATTTCAGCAGCAACGACATATTGTTTCTCTCGTTCTTCTCTCTCTCTCTTAGTCTTGGGACTCTTCTTTGATCAAAGTGATCATTGTACTGGTTGTGGACTTGCCAATTGTGGCGCAACCAACCCTCTTGCAAGCCTATCAATAAAGAGATTAAGTGTTTGTGTTCTAACCTTGTTTCTTGTCGGTATCTTGTGAAATTTGCAATCTGATTTGTTATTTTCTGAACTGTTCATTGTGATTTTATCAATCTTTTGAGCAGTTTTCTGTTCTATTTCTATTCCATATTCATTGTGCTAACCCTGTAGGATCCCTCCAAGTGAAGATATCATATTTTCCTATTGTTTGGACAGTTTTAACACGCTGTCCAAGACGAACAACTTGTTTTTTTTGTTTTAACGCAAAAATCAGTAATAAAGCTCAGCAGCAAGTTGCCCAAGGTGCCTACTCCCCCCTGAGGCTAGCAAGCACTAGCCCAAACAGAGAGGGGTTTGGTCAGTGACAATTTGGGGCCATTACTTCTTCAATTAGCCAAGTTTTTACCGCTATCCTAACAATTTTATCAGCTCAGATTGGAGGGTAGAAATTTGTGCTAACAGAACTCTAGCCAAATAGAGAGGCTCTCCAGGTCAAGTATGAGTTTAGTAGGGTCTCAAAACACTAGAAGTAAAGAAAAGGTCTAAGGCTGAGACAAAACTAACAAGAAATATGTGAAATAACAGTAGTAAAGTAAGTGGTAACCACAGTAAAGAAATTGTTACAGTAGTAAAATAAATACAACAATGAAATATGTAATTTTCAGCAGTAGTAAAATTATGACAGCAGTAACACAGTCAATTTTCAGCAATAAAATGAATCATTACAGCAGTAAATAAAGTATTGCAACATTAGAAATAATAGCCCTTTGATCATGAAATGATCCCGTAAATAAGAGGGCTAAATACTAAGTTAAATTAGGGTTTTATTTGCTAACAAAATCAGAAAGTTAAATAGTAAAAATCAGCCCTAAAACCCTAGACGTTTTGCCTTAGATGGCTGTTACAACACTTTAGAAAATTAAATTAGGGTTTCGGCAATGCAGTTTAGGTCAATAGTATGCCTGAACACCCTAGACGTCATGGTTCTTATGGCTGGAAATATTTTTTGTAGAGAATAAACCCTAACCCTAAAGTAATAAAATTTAGCAATAATGATTTATTGCTAAGTTGCACGAAACGGGGAAACAATTATGAGTTTCCGAAACCGGGACGATACAAAACAGGCCCTCAAAAAATGGAAACGTCGGGGGAAACGCCGTATATAAAAAATTAAAAAAAAAAAATATATATATATATATATATATATAGTTTTTTAAACAATAAAGCATTATATTGCAAGAAAAACATAATGATACACATAAATGACATTTTAGAAGGAAAACCATGTCCATATTAACTCCAATAAATGATGAATATCATTCATTACATGATGCAAGTAGCAAAATCCAAAATTAGCCTTTATAAATGAGGCTTTACATCCAAAATCAGCCTTTATAAATGAGGTTGTATGTGCTGAAAATGAAAAAAAACATTAGCTAAAGGCAACTACAAGTACATATCATACTGATCCTCATCCTCATCAGCAAAAATAGTACAAGATGCATGTTCAACAGAACTAGAGCCTCGATGGGAAGAAGAGGCAACTTGAATTCCACTTCCACTTGCATCATCAACAATATCAAGAGCAACAAGAGAGAGCTCTAAGTCAGGGTTTTCTACATCCACATCCCACTCTTTATGAGGTTCACTTGTATATTCTTCACCCTTGCGAGACACAAGGCGAAGGTTTGAATGCACATATACAAGATCCTCAACCTTCTGCGATCCCAACCTATTATGCTTCACTGAATGAATGAAACCATAGGTGCTCCAATTCCTTTTAGTTGATGACGAGCTTGCCACTTGTGATAGAATACGAGTGGCAAGGCTTTGCAAATATACACCATTTGCCCCATGACAAATCCATCATTTAATCGGGTTCATGGTGCTTCTCTCCTCCAAAGCTGAGATGTCTGCAAAATCCTCTAATCCAGCAGCAAAACAAGCAAATTCCTCCCTCACCTATGTTTGTTGAGAAGATGAAAACAACCTCTGGAAGGCTTTTTTCACTCCTGTGGCCACCTCCTTGTCCTTATGTGGGGCCTTCCTCTTCTCATTGCTTAGAGAAATGAACTCCTCATCATAAAATTTGGGATTTAGAGCATGTGCCAAAGTGTGCAATGGAGTGTTAAATCCATTCCACCTAGTAACAATGATGGACCTCACATTCTCAACAAAATCAACCTCAACAAAAAACAGAGTGGAAGCCTCCTGTGTAATAATTTCCACGGTTTTCTCAACCATGGTATCTGTGCCATCATAAATCTCTCCCAGGAAAGGTTTGTCTGTGTCTGCATCTCGGAGAAGCTCAAATGCTGGTGAAGTAAACTTGAACAAGAATTCTACCTTGCTCCACCAATCCTCATCAATCAACACCCTCCGCACCATACTTCCTCTCTCTGAATCCGACTGTCTCCATTCAGGCCAAGTCACACCCACCACCATACTCATCAATGCACTTTTGACCTAAACAAGGCGGCGCAACATGATGAAGTTTGAGGCATATCTTGTCTCGGCAACTTTGAGCAACTCCAATTTGGAGTATTCTCGATACATTGCTTGAGACTAGTGGTGGTTGGTGATGAATTTAATGATCTCCCTAGCTTTCCCTATGACCTCCTTAATCCATTCAGTTTTTGCCTCAATCTCTTCTAAAATGAGATTTAAATTATGGACAATGCAAGGAGTCCAAAAAATATGATGATATCTACTCTCAACAATCAAGCCTGCAGCTTTGCAAACAGGTGCATTATCTGTGATAACTTGCACCACATTTGTTGGCCCTACTTGTTCAATAGCAAAAATTAAAATATCAGCAATGAATTTGCTATCTTTTACCTCGCTAGAACAATTTTCTTCTCTTAAGAACATCGTTCATGTTGGTGATGATACAATAACATTGACCAAGGGCCTCCACTTTGTATCAATCCTGTTGACCGCCTCTCCAACTAGGGGGTCAACTACATGTGCCATGAAGAGATGCATCATCAGATGCTCATTTGACGAAGACTTTTTGGTTCTACAGGGCATTTTTGGCCCCAGCACTTCTTTTTGTAACTGGAATTTTTGCACCCCTGCGTGGGTCAATAATGTAATAGGTCTGCATGAGTCATAGTTAGGTCAGTTAACTTGGGATTGGTTCATTGGGAGAGTTCCTTTCACCGAGGGTTTTTTATCCTCAGGTTATCAATTGGGCTTTTCGGCCTTATTGATTTCCCTTGAGTTTTTCCCTCACACTTGCAATAATTCCTCCAAAGTAGTGAAGAGCGTTCTAATGGGCTTATCCTCTGGTAACTATTGTTTAGGGATGATGTAAATGACCATGTAAGACATCTTAGAAAATTTCACGGAATTCCGTCGAGTCTAGATTAGTTTTTTTTAATTAATTAATTTTTAATTAAATTTCCCTAAGTTTGGAAGTTTAATTATTCAATTAATTAATTATTTTTGAGCAAAAATTGTAAAAACTAGGTCCTTGGACTTTTGATAGGGGTATTTGTACTCAAAAGAAATGGAATGAGACCCCCTACATCCTTGGACCAAGTTTCATCTCAATCGAACAACTTCTGCTATGGGTTTGTCCACCCGGAGTGTCAGTCAGTCAAAAACAACAATTTTAATTATTAAGTCTTGACATAGCAAAAATGTAAAAATTGTAATAATGAGTTAAAAGGATGTTGTAAAGGTGGATAAAGATTGAGAGAGGATTTCTTAAGCCTAAACCTACCCACCCAACTTGTTCTAACATTTTCTAACCCCTTACCCCCTCACATCACTCAAACCCTCACGCCCTCCTAGGGGAGTTACGCCCCCCTTGGTGATAAAATGATGGAATTTGATTCTAGAAGGGGTGGTGGACCCTCCTCTTGGTAGGTGTGCCTTCCCTCATCCCCCACGTCACCTCCTAGAATGATCCCACTCCATTTCCCTCATCGATTTCTTCCCTTTCCTTTCCTCTCCCCCAAGTGGTGCACCCTCCTAAGGAAGTTACGCCCCCCCCCCAACTTAAGAAAATTCTAAATAATTTTTAAAAATTATTTGGGCCTTCTCCACTCACTTGGCACGCATCCCCTAGCCTCCCACTACCTTTTTGTGTGATCCCAACACTCCCTCACTCATCCACACCCTAGATCTACTTCACAAACCCTAGATGGTGCACCCTACCCTTGGGATCTCCTCTTATGCTTGGTGGTGGACACTTGGCATTAATCCAAGAGAGGTAGGTTTGCTTCTCCAAGTATAAATAGATCCCTCTCCTCACTTCCTCTTTACCATATCTTGAGCTATTGTTATGCTACTTGATTTTCCACTCTCTCTCTCTCTCTCTTGTTCCATATTTCATCATTCTTCGGCTCTTAGGGTTTTGGAGCAAGTATTTCTCCAAGATCTATTTCTTGAGTAATAAAGGAGAAACTTTGGAGGATTTTTGAAAGAGCAACGAGTATTTTTGTTCTTGCTACACATGAGGTAATCTTGTTTTGATTTGGTATGATGATTGCATAGGTAGATCTTGGGTAAAGTATTTTACTTGGGTCGATCTAACAAAGAGTATTCTTGTAGATCTATATATGTTGGTTTGCTAGATAGGGTGCAAGTATTTCATGTTATTAGCATATTCAGCCATATTATCTTTTCTGTGCATATCATCTTGTTAGATCTTGCAGGTTTGGCTTCAAGGGTTTTATTGGGAATGCCTCAAGGAAGAGTCTTCCCTTAAGACACACATAAACTCCTCTTTTCTCTCTTATTTACTCTTTCTCTTATTGTTTTTCATTCCATATATATTTCAGCTAGCTTAACATAGTATATTGGTCATCTAAATCTAAATTTTTCATCAAAAAATTTTGTGAAAAAATTTTGCCCTAAAAAACAAAAGTTTTTCTTCACTTTGATTGTTGTGTGTAGCTTTTCCAGCAAGTATAGCTTGTTGGGTTTTGCAGGTTCAAATCTGGTTGAAGGGGTTATGCTACCCAAAAAACATCCACACAACACTCCAAGGCTCTCCTACAAGTTGGTAGCTATTTCTCAACCTTTCTCTTCTATTTTTCTAGTTTCTTGTGCATAGATCTACTTGTTTTTGATGATTTTAGTTGCTCATAGCTTGGGAGGAGAATTGGTGCGGCCTACCTCCCAAGTGTGAGCTTAGCATAGCTTAGGGCAAGTGAAAATGTTTCTTTCTTCAATTTTTGAGCACTTCCTTGAGCTAGGACGTGGGGTTAGTGAGCTCCATTGCTTGTCTTTCTTGCTTACCTTTCTCTTTCTTTCCAAGTTATTTTAAGCTTAATAAGTGCCTACACTTTGGGAGAGGAATACCCCAAATTGTAAGGCAAGGGTTTGATGTGCTTGTGATCCATTTATGCTTTAAAGTTTAAATATTCTAGATCTAGATCTCACACTTTAATCCTTAGTTTAAGCCCTTGGGGCATAATCAACTTACTTATATCTATCTTGCATGTTATAGGCTACTCTAAGATTACATGCTCTAATCCAACACACATTGAATGGTTTATGCCTTAATGCTTAAGTAAGTGGTTGTCTTTTCATGATATAATATCTTAAGGCCATTTCCCAACATACTAACATTTATGGTTGTTGGATGAAGTTGATAGTGTAGGCACACATCTAATCTTTCAAGCTTCTATTTTTCACTTAATGCTTCGCTCTTAATGCTTTAAAACAAACATAAGATAAGTGGTGAATAGCTTGAGCTTCTTCTCTTTTCTTCTCTTTGGCAAGTTGTCCTTGCCCTTGTGTTTTAGTATTCTTGCACAACAAGCTTGATTTATGTTAATAGTTTAATCATGGTGAACTAAATCGTTATTTTGCTTGCTCTCACATAGCTTATATGTGTTAATGCTTCATTCTCATGCTTAAATAACACACTTAATACGCTAAAGTAAGTTTCGGTTTTGACACTAAATCACCAATTTAAGGCATCTCAAAGTCATTAAAACACTTCAAAATACACCTAAAAGTCTAACCAATTGATATACATACTTAATAGAATTAATAGGGTACTTTAAACCACCATCTTCACCATCAAAAACGGAGATTGAGGAGGGCAACGAAAGGTGATAGGCCGGAGAAGGTCTCACGGCGCGAAGGAGCATCCTTTCCGTAAAAACTCAATTCTTAGGGTTGACCTGCAAAGCTAGGGTGGGCCTCGTTGCTTCACTTCTTGAGCATCCAACAACTATTTGGCAATCGAGGGACGAAGTTTTTGGTGAACATCTAATAAGGGTAATAAAATCTTTTCAATCTTAAGAACCCTTAACTCACTAAGTAATTAAACCTTGGGCTTAATACTTGTAATTCAATCTTTCATCTAATAATTCCTTGTGGGTTAAATAACTAAGTGTTGAGTACATAATCATTGTGGAACACTTGAGCTTTAATTTTTAAATCTTCTAAGTTTCCTTTGACTTGTGAATGTTGATGTTGCCATTGAGGAGCAGTCCAATAGAGTAAGTGCTATTGGAGCATGCTTAGGCCTAATGTGTTGATGATGCTAATGTCTTGATCTTCTTTGATATCTTGCACATTGAAATAACGTGGTTAGCTTGTTGTGTTGTGTCAATTTTGTACTTAGCATTCTTCATTGTGAATACTTGTATCTAATTTTGTAGAATAGTTATTCTTTTGTAATCTTTGTAATCATATTGTAACGAAACACCCTTACATTTAGTTGACCCCTTGCCCAACCTTAGGCACTAGTCTTAGTTGACTTAGGGAAAGAGCTTGCTTAACATACTAAGCTTGATCTTGCATTGTTGCCTTAGCATCATAGGTTAGAATCCCCCAAAAAAATTTAACAAATTAAAATCAACTCCTAGAACTTAAACTCTAAATCTTATCTAGAAACTAGGGTCTACCCCCCTTGGCTTCCCTAGGATTAAGCCTAGATGGAAGAGGTTCCGGTCAAAGTTACAACGTGGGTTGTGAACCTAGGCATTGTGCCTCCAAGGACACACTAAGTGAGCCAAACTTAGCTCACGTCTGCAAGTGTGTATAAGGACGGCAACATCTTTGGCGCCGCTGTCAGGGATAAGTCATTTATCCTTGGTCAAAACAACTTAACTTAATTTTTTTTAAGAACTAAAGAATAAAATTTTTAGGCCTTAAAATTCTTTGAACTTGCATTGGTTAACTTTGTGTGGTCCCTTTCCAAGTGGCGACTCCATTGAACAATTCTATCAGGTATACTACTAGGATCACTTCACACGGAGTGGTTCATCCTTTTCCTGAGCCTGAGAAGGCTTATAGGAGGAGATTGAGACACCTTGTTCCTAGGAGGCTACTTGAAAGTCTTGGAGAAGAAGCACTCTCAGATGTCCAATACTTGTTCCAAACTAATAATCAACCAACTGTTAATAATCCCACTAATACTCCTAACGTAACAATGAGTACCGTTTTGAGTCCTTTGAACTTTGCAGCGATCCAAGGTGCCCCGCACAATGTTCCCGAGAAATCCATTGACAAGTTGCCTATCTTCCTGGAGAACAATGCTATAAGTGTCAACTCTCACATCTCAAGTTTTCACAGGTGTGTGGATAAGTATTGTCGAGGTCATAACGAAGAAGATGTGAAGATGACTTTGTTTGCCTTTTCTTTAGAAGGAGATGTTGCCGAATGGTTTACAGATTTTTCTGCAAACAAGTTTAACACCCTTAATTCAATATTGGATGAATTTAAGAAGAGATGGGGTGATCAGAAAGAACATAGATTTCAGCTCGTTGCACTTACCACTAGCCATAAGAAAGAAAATGAAACTGTGGTAGAATTTAACACTAAGTTTAATAGCTTGGTGAAGAGCCTTCATAATGACGTCAAGCCTTCAAATCTTGCAATCCTGATTTATTATATTAAGGCATTTGAAGGAGAAATGAGGTATGCCTTAAGGGATAAGGATCCTCAAACTTTGGAAGCAGCACAAGCTACAGCTATAAAAATTGAGCAGAATATGCTTGAGGCTAGGAAGTCCAACATTCCTGGTTTCAATAGAGGTTCTTCTTCAAAGGTTAATGATGAAAAGAAGAAGAAGGATGAGGGTCAAGGATCATCAAGTGATGGAATTAAAGAATTGACTTAGTTAATTAAGCAAATGGAAGTAAACCATGCCAATCAAATCAATGCTTTGCAAAATAGATTGATCACTATGGAGAGGTCCCAAAATAATAGACAACAAGACAAGCCAAATGATAAGTGGCCAAGAAGACCTCCTCAAAATGATCAAAGGCCACCTAATCCTTTTGAATCCACCAACTTGGTAGAACATCGCTCCATACCTTATTGTAGGCCTTGTGGTGAGTTTCATGAGGAATCAACTTGTTTAGTTTTCCTTGAAGAATGTGAAAATGATTATGGAAACCAAGGAAATGAACAAGTAAATATGTGTGGTGAAAGATACTACGGTGGCATGTATGATTGGACGGGTTTTGATGGAAGTAATGGAAACTTCATGAATGGTAATATTGATAAAGCTACAGAAAAGTATGGGCCCAAGCCCACACCTCAACAAATTGCAGAAATGGCTAAGTACAGAGGCATTACATATCAAAGGAATGGAAATAAAGGTCAAGATAAAGGTCAAACTAGTGTTCCCAAGGTATCTCCCCCTAAGTCTAATGTGCATATTAATACAGATTTGAATATTGACTTAGGCGGATGGTTGAGTAATGCAAAGATGTTAGTACTTGTGTCAAAAATTATGAAGATCCCTTCACAAAGGGAAAAACTACTTAAAGCCATAGATGAACCTCCTAAGAGTGTTGTTGAGAAGCAACCAACCATGGCTTACCAGGACGTGTTATCCCCGATATCTAGGGATAACTAGGAGATCATGTCTCGAGGCCCACATGGTCCTAGACATGGAGTACGAGAGCAGATTGACTTGAGCATGGCCCTTGAGGGCCCATCTTTTCTTCTTCTCAGCCATACTTGTCCTG
>ML832964.1:36927-52310 GCA_009831015.1 Picea engelmannii
TTGTGTGATCCCAACACTCCTTCACTCATACACACCCTAGATCTACCTCACAAACCCTAGATGGTGCACCCTACCCTTGGGATCTCCTCTTATGCTTGGTGGTGGACAGTTGGCATTAATCCAAGAGAGGTAGGTTTGCCTCTTCAAGTATAAATATATCCCTCTCCTCACTTCCTCTTTACCATATCTTGAGCTATTGTTATGCTACTTGATTTTCCTCTCTCTCTCTCTCTCTCTCTCTCTCTCTCTCTCTCTTGTTCCATATTTCATCATTCTTTGGCTCTTAGGGTTTTTGAGCAAGTATTTCTCCAAGATCTATTTCTTGAGTAATAAAGGAGAAACTTTGGAGGATTTTTGGAAGAGCAACAAGTATTTTTGTTCTTGTTACACATGAGGTAATCTTGTTTTGATTTGGTATGATGATTGCATAGGTAGATCTTGGGTAAAGTATTTTACTTGGGTAGATCTAACGAAGAGTATTCTTGTAGATCTATATATGTTGGTTTGCTAGATAAGGTGCAAGTATTTCATCTTATTAGCATATTCAGCCATGTTATCTTTTGTATGCATATTATCTTGTTAGATCTTGCAGGTTTGGCTTCAAGGGTTTTATTGGGAATGCCTCAAGGAAGAGTCTTCCCTTAAGACACACATAAACTCCTATTTTCTCTCTTATTTACTCTTATTGTTTTTCATTCCATATATATTTCAGTTAGCTTAACATAGTAGATTGGTCATCTAAATCTAAATTTTTCATCAAAAATTTTGTGAAAAATTTTTGCCCTAAAAAACAAAAGTTTTTCTCCACTTTGATTGTTGTGTGTATCTTTTCCAGCAAGTATAGCTTGCTAGTTTTTGCAGGTTCAGATCTGGTTGACGGGGTTATGCTACCCAAAAAACATCCACACAACACTCCAAGGCCCTCCTACAAGTTGGTAGCTATTTCTCAACCTTTCTCTTCTATTTTTCTAGTTTCTTGTGCATAGATCTACTTGTTTTTGATGATTTTTAGTTGCTCATAGCTTGGGAGGAGAATTGGTACGGCCTACCTCCCAAGTGTGAGCTTAGGGTAGCTTAGGGCAAGTACAAATCTTTCTTTCTTCAATTTTTGAGCACTTCCTTGAGCTAGGACGTGGGGTTAGTGAGCTCCATTGCTTGTCTTTCTTGCTTACCTTTCTCTTTCTTTCCAAGTTATTTTAAGCTTAATAAGTGCCTACACTTTGGGAGAGGAATACCCCAAATTGTAAGGCAAGGGTTTGATGTGCTTGTGATCCATTTATGCTTTAAAGTTTAAATATTCTAGATCTAGATCTCACACACTTTAATTATTAGCTTAAGCCCTTGGGGCATAATCAACTTACTTAGATCTATCTTGCATGTTATAGACTACTCTAAGATTACATGCTCTAATCCAACACACATTGAATGGTTTATGACTTAATGCTTAAGTAAGTGTTTGTCTTTTCATAATATAATATCTTAAGGCCATTTGCCAACACAGTAACATTTATGGTTGTTGGATAAAGTTGATAGTGTAGGCACACATCTAATCTTTCAAGCTTCTATTTTTCACTTAATGCTTCGCTCTTAATGCTTTAAAACAAACATAAGATAAGTGGTGAATATCTTGAGCTTCTTCTCTTTTCTTCTCTTTGGTAAGTTGTCCTTGCCCTTGTGTTTTAGTATTCTTGCACAACAAGCTTGATTTATGTTAATAGTTTAATCATGGTGAACTAAATCGTTATTTCGCTTGCTCTCACATAGCTTATATGTGTTAATGCTTCATTCTCATGCTTAAATAACACACTTAATAAGCTAAAGTAAGTTTCGGTTTTGACACTAAATCACCAATTTAAGGCATCTCAAAGTCATTAAAACACTTCAAAATACACCTAAAAGTCTAACCAATTGATATACATACTTAATAGACTTAATAGGGTACTTTAAACCACCATCTTCACCATCTAAAACGGGGATTGAGGAGGGCAACGGAAGGTGATAGGCCGGGGCCGGTCTCACGGTGCGAAGGAGCGTCATTTCCGTAAAAACTCAATTCTTAGGGTTGACCTGCGAAGCTAGGGTGGGCCTCGTTGCTTCACTTCTTGAGCATCCAGCAGCTATTTGGCAATCGGGGGAGGAGGTTTTTGGTGAACATCTAATAAGGGTAATAAAATCTTTTCAATCTTAAGAACCCTCAACTCACTAAGTAATTAAACCTTGGGCTTAATACATGTAATTCAATCTTTCATCTAATAATACCTTGTGGGTTAAATAACTAAGTATTGAGTACATAATCATTGTGGAACACTTGAGCTTTAATTTTTAAATCTTCTAAGTTTCCTTTGACTTGTGAATGTTGATGTTGCCATTGAGGAGCAGTCCAATAGAATAAGTGTTATTGGGGCATGCTTAGGCCTAATGTGTTGATGATGCTAATGTCTTGATCTTCTTTGATATCCTGGACATTGAAATAATGTGGTTAGCTTGTTGTGTTGTGTCAATTTTGTACTTAGCATTCTTCATTGTGAATACTTGTATCTAATTTTGTAGAATAGTTATTCTTTTGTAATCTTTGTAATCATATTGTAACGAAACACCCTTACATTTAGTTGACCCCTTGCCCAACCTTAGGAACTAGTCTTAGTTGACTTAAGGAAACAGCTTGCTTAACATACTAACCTTGCATCTTGCATTGCTACCTGTTATCGCACAGTTTGTAGCTAGGAGTAAAAGTTATAAGGTAGAAGGCCAAACTGGCGTAACAGAAACCTATCCCACCCAATGTCACCACGATGGGTAGGTTCTTTCTCTTTAGGGAGGTTAGGCCCACGAGAGAAGTCCCTTGTGACCTAGGGTTTTGAAGAGGCAAAAGGTTAATAGGATGAAGATAAGTTTCCCCCCCCCCCTTCACAAATCACCACCAATCAAAAGTTTCGACTAAACAGCCAATAATAAAGTAAAATCCAATGAAGAGTACTTGCCTGGAATAAGACAACAACAAACTGATACTTGCAAGTTTATTTCAATGGGTTAGTACTTCATCTCAGTCAAGAACTATATGATATTCAATATAAGCGATTTGAAAGTAAATGTTGACGAAGTCAATGTTTACACAATAGCAATGAAAAGATAATGTCACTTCGCCAATAAATACTAGAACGATGTGGCATTCAATGGGATCAATCAACACTTTATTAAATAAATTCTTTAAACCATCATTCAATTGCTCATAAAGTAAAACGTTGTTGCATTAAGATGAAACAACCAAGAGTGACGCTAGCAACTTAGGGTTAGTAGGGTTAGCTAGAGTTGGGGTTAGTGTAGTTAGGGTTTCAATTCAAAAGGTTTGAGAGTGTTTATATCAAGTTCTACTTCAACGCTTGAGGTCTTAGATCAGTGCCTTAGGGTTTAATGGAGTCATAAGTGAAGGACGCACAGGTTGAAGGAGGCAAGATTTCAAGGACTAGAGGGAAAAGTTTTGAAGTGTGGCTAAAGCGAGGCCTCAAAAACGGAACCCTAGGGGAGAGAGGCTCACTCTGGTGTTGCTAAAGCAAGGCCTCGTGCTCTCTCCTCCTTCCCGACAAACGGCTAGCTCAGATGAAACACAAAATCAAGACAAGAAGGCTTAATGAGGGAGAGTGTTGCTACAGCAAGGCTCTTTCATCAAATCCTAAAAGAAAAATGGCCCTAGGTGTAGATAACCTAGGCCTGGGACGTCCTCTTCCTCTTGAAGTCAATATGGTACGACTAGCTAGAGGGAGGAAGAAAAAGGAGTGTAGCTATGGCTAGGCTCTCTTCTTCTTCTTCAATGGCTAAAAGCTTTTCTATCAGGGGATATGAGACAATGACCTACTTGTGTGCTTGTCACCTAGGGTTTTGATTCAACAAATTATAAATACATGCAAGAAAATAAGACTACAACCATTCATTTAAGAAGTTTTGCAGAAAAATACTTACAATTCATCAAAAATAACCATGTAAACCCTAGTTGTAACACCTTCCTTCAAGAAAAACACCATAGATCCAAAAATCTCTTCCTTCAACAAGTGCGCCTTCCTCAAATCAGCCAGTCACAAAAATAGGGCGCAAAAATCAGACCTCACTAATGAGTGAGTAAGTTGTGATGATAAAATGAGGATCAAAATCCTCAATATATACTTTATCAATGACCTAATTTTACTTTTTAGGTCATAAAAAGGCCGACAAGGCCATAATGTCAAAATCATACCGTTTTTACATTAAATTGTCAAATAAAAACCCTAAATAAGCAGAAAAGAGAGTAAAATCCCCTCTAAGGGAGGCGCTAGCCCTTTCTAGGGCAAATGAAACATCCTGGAGCAAAACGTTAGCCCTTCAGGGGCTTCTCCAACATGCCACACGTGCCACTGCTGCCTAGTCTGCCTCCAAGGCCTTCCAAGGCCAACGTCTCAGTGAAAAAGGCTCATCCCCCTAGGCTAAGCCATGACGGGGTACCTCTGATGGGACGTCCTCTTCTTCTCTGGTGCAAAGACTCTGATCAACCTCTGTCCTGTCTCTACCCCCTGATGGGGTCTCAACATCCATCTGGTGGGCTCTTCAGCCCCATGGAGGTCCGAAATGATCATCTCCCCATGTGTACCAGTCCAAATGGTAACTGTCCGTCGGGTATGGTCCTACACATCAAAGGCTACACCCTCCATGGGCTCATCAATCACAGGGATCATAGCAATGTCAATCACATTTCATCATTAATATTATTAAACACATGCATAAAATCCCTAATACATCAAGCAATAGCTCAAAGACGTTACACAAGCCTGCAATACAAGTCTGGGGAAAAGGACAAGGCTTCCTATTGGGCTAGTGTCCACAGAAAAAGGAAAGTTCCCAGAGAGATCTCATCCAAGCCATGTAAGTGGATGATGTGGTTAGGGGATGTCCAAGCATGTGGGTGCAGTAAGGGCCAAGGATGCAACGTGTTAGTTGTGGGTGCCTTTGTAGAAGGCGAGTTGTCCCTGTCATGGATGCATTTTTTCCAAGCCAATTCTTGCCTTTATTCTTTTTATTCTTTTTGTTCTTTTATTTGTTTTTTGTTCAAAAGCTAACCAGGGGACACTGCCTTGGCATGGTGACCAAAGCTGACAGCGTTACCCACAAGTACTTTCGCAGAGATGAGAAGGTTGGCTCGTGATGAGACCCCCTTTCCCTTGGCCATGCAACCAAGAGTCACTGCCCTAGCATGGTAACCAACTGGTGGCAATGTGATACTGCTAGGTACCCATGGACCTAATAGGTTGGCTCGTGATGAAACCCCCTATCCTCTAATTAGGTCTTGTTTTATTATTTCTCCGGGTCCCTCTTGTTTCTTCCTGAGAAGCTTTTTATTGCTTTCTCGGGGATCCCTGGGCGAAGCATCTCAAGGTTCATTTTTAGGCTTTTATCTTTTACTAGCTTGCTTTTACCTTCTGGGCCTTTAGCCCCTTCTTCCCACGAGGTAAGGTGCAGTCCTGAAATAGGTCAACCCAATGCCTGGACAAGGGGAATGGGATAGGTGAACGGGAAACAAGATGTAAGAGTGGTGCTATGATGGGAGTGGATGATGGTTTTTCATAAATCCCCCCAGTGGCAAACCAAAACCTACAGACATAGGCTTGCTAGGGCACCCTGTCAACCCCCCCAAACATGGTCAAGTGAGCAAATGTAAGATCCAAGCAGTTGTTAGAGATAAGAGGAACTAGATGCATATATTTAAAGGTTTCAATGATCAAAAGACACATACCATGATACCTGGACCAATTACCTCATGGA
This sequence comes from Picea engelmannii, assembly GCA_009831015.1. Lineage (NCBI taxonomy): Eukaryota > Viridiplantae > Streptophyta > Pinopsida > Pinales > Pinaceae > Picea > Picea engelmannii. Next base: position 42,715 of record ML832964.1, read on the forward strand.
GCAAGAACCTCTTCTGATACAGGACCAATCCGATGGCGATGGATGTTGTTGTTGATGTCAAGACAAAAGATGATGGGAGAAAAAGATGGGCCCTCCAGGGCCATGCTCAGGTCAATCCTGCTCTCGGTACTCCATGTCTAGGACTTGTGGGCCTCGAGACATGATCTCCTAGTTATCCCTAAAAAGTGGGGATAACACTGCCTTAGCATCATAGGTTAGGTTAGAATCCCCCCAAAAACTTTAACAAATTAAAATCAACTCCTAGAACTTAAACTCTAAATCTTATCTAGAAACTAGGGTCTACCCCCCTTGGCTTCGCTAGGAGTAAGCCTAGATGGAAGAGGTTTCGATCAAAGTGACATCGTGGGCTGTGAACCTAGGCATTGTGCCTCCAAGGACACACTAAGTGAGCCCGACTTAGCTCACGTCTGCAAGTGTGTATAAGGACGGCAACAAGTCCATCCATCAGAGATAATGGAAACCCATGTGTTGGTCCATGAGGCGGGAACTGGTTTGAGAATATCATGAATCAATGACCTCTCTTTCTGCAACAACATTGTTCTGAGTTTTTCATAGTTTGGTCCCTTGAAACCTTGAGGAGCCTCGTTAATTGCCTTCACCATATCCTTCCAATAGGGGGACCGAGCCACATTAAATGGGATGCCACATGCAAATATGGCCCTTGCCACTCTTGACTTTGTTTCTTCTCTCTTTTGGTTGTTGAACATCTTCATCAATCTGTTGTCTGAAGCTGCACCACGTCCTCCAAGGCCTTTGGATATCTCGTTTTCTACCTCTAGCGCCCTCCTCTTCCTTGCTTCGTGAACAATCCTTGGCTCATTACACCCAAGGAAGGAGTATGCTTGCTACTGCCATGCATAGCAATCTTTGTTCTATTATCCTTAATTTTTTGAGCATCATCATGCTCTTTATGGAATCTATCCCTCACCTGCAGATCAAGAGTATGTGGACAACCTTCAATACCCTTCCCTGGATGCAAAATGTGAGCCTTGTGTAAGAGCCCTTGAAGGTCTTATCCTTCTTGCATAAATTCAACTTCCATTCCCATGAACCTCCACCGGCACCCATAGCCTTGACCTTGGTAAAATGTCTCCAAAGAGGATAGTATTCCTCCTGCTTGCTTACTTCATCAGCTCTAGGAGTAGATGAAACAACACTTTGAGAAGCCATGAATGCTGCAAGAAAAGAAGAAAATATGTTCACCAAACAAAACAGAAATTTGTATATTGCAAACCAAGAGAACAAAAAAAATCTTCTAACTTGCTAAGAAAACATAAAATAAATCTACTCACCAAATAGAAAAGAAATCTGCTCACTAAAACCACACACAATCTCCTTCTTGTTGTTGTAGGAAGCTCCTCTTGAGAATGAAAGTGTGAGGAATGAGTGAAACAAGTGGTTTCTTATAGCAAAGGAAGGAGATTTAGGGTTTCTGTTTGCATCTAGAAGTTTTTTTTTAATTAAAACAAAAAGGCAGAAAATCATCTTTATTCTCTTTGGAGAAGGTAAAAAAAGTCTTTACTAAAACTAACTGGCAATTTGGGGGCCCCACGGCCCCCTTTTTTTCCCTAATTTAACTTTGAAATCCGTTGAAACTCGGTCATATGGGCACAGTACAGCCGGGACACGCCGTCGGTCGTACCGTACGACGTTTCCAAATCGAGAAACGTTGTACGGTATGGTCGGCGGCGTTTCCCGACCGTACCGTACCCGTTTCGGAGTTTCGTATCATTTCGGGGCAGGAAACAAGGGGGGGCGTTTCCTGCAACTTAGATTTATTGTTATGGAGAAAAAGACTAGTGCCTACTATTTTGGACATATGGGGTCAAATAGAGATTCTTCTTGGAGAGAATGAAGTGGATTCTTTTAGGGTGAAGTTGTCCACTACTAACCCTAGACAATCCTCCTAAAACATTAAGGGATGATTCAAGGGAAGATTTCTCCACTAGATAACCTTCCAAGATTTTTGACAAGAGTTTGTTCAAGAATGATCCAAAAGTATGAAGAACCACCAATAGATAAGATAAGATAATTTTATTAATGTCCGAATGATGACCACAAAAGTAGGTCAAAAGGATTGTTGAGTACAATGATGTCATTACAAAGCAAGAGTACCAAAAGGTCTCCTATAAAAGGCAAGATGCAGAAAGTAAAGTAGAGTAAGGTAGAGTAAAAAATGAGAGCCAAGATGAGGCATGAACAACCCTCGATTCCAAGCCCAAACATCTGCTCTGGGGTGATGTATAGGAGGAGAAGATCCAAAAATAAGAACCAAATGTAATGAGGTAGGCCTAACATGGAATAAACTCATCTCTCCTAAGATCTGAGGCTGAATGAAGAAATCTCAGTATAGTATGATGTCCTAACGAAGAACTGGTGGGATGTCTGGATCGTCCACTGCACTGTTCTCCAAAGGAGGTGGTTCGTCGTTGAGGCATGGGGGATCTCGCCAGTCTCCTGGGGAGGGATCTAATCTGGTCATGTCGCTAAAATCTTATGGGACAGGCGAAGTTCCCACGGGTCCGCATTGATCTGTATTCCGGAGTTGTGTCGATATCGGTCTATCTCTTAGTTCCCCTTCCTATGGGTAGCATCGTGAAGAAGAATGTGATCTGTTGTTGGGTAGAGTCTGATCTAGTAGGGGGATGAAGAAAATGGGCTCAAAGCCTGAGAGTCTCCTACATGTATAAGACCAAGCATCTCTGGTCGGAATCTCTAAAGAAGCTAGTGACAGTCTGAGTTCCCCTGAATAGGCAATGGAACCTCCCCCTAATCTCATTGTAGATGGAGCAGCGGAAGATGAAGTGCTCCTTAGTATCGACTTCCTGTAGATGGCATAGTTGGCCATTCCTGTCTGATCAATCAATCTGGTGGTCGATCTCTACTAGAATTCTATGAGAACCCACTCTTCACTGGCCCAATGGAATGTGAAGAGCATGCACCCAATGGCAAATTGTATACTGTGGTCGAACAATGAACCTGTCTCTAAGCTCCAAGAAGTGCTCAGCGTAGAAGGCATAACCCTCCCTGAGGGTTAACCCAAGTGATCTAGATAAACTGCCTATAAATGTCATCCCTGATGATCCTGTTTAACTCCTGTCGAGTAGGTAGGAGGTGGCTAGGTGCATCCAAGGAATATCTAAATGGAAGGAAACGATCCATCTGAATGCTCATGGACTCTAAAAGATTTGAAACCCCCGCAAACCAACCACGAGCCCAGTCCAAATGGCTAGAGAGGGAAATGGTCTCTAAAGAACAATAGATCAAGTACGGGTACCAGTCTCACCCCTTCACCGAGTTAGCAAAGCTTTGGATGCGATGTAGAAAAGAGACTACTTTGAACACTGTCTCAAGTCGAAAGGGTCGGGCCCCAAACTCTATTAGAATGATGTGATGAGGAACTATCTGCTTGCATCTAATGATGCGTCGGAGGAGAAGGGTCTAAAATCTCTCCGTTGAGGCCCAATCAAAATCAAGTAAAGAAGGCCCCCAAATCTCTAAGCCATAGAGAACAATGGGTCGTATAAGATAGTCCATGAGGGACATCTTGGATGAGATGTCCTGAAAACGGTATTGGAAGCACTATCTCTCAAGAAGGGATAAGGATCCATAGCCCTTGTTGATCCAAGGCTGGAGGGTTGGTCGCAAACTGAAGCAGGGTCCTATTAACCCCTAGATTTTCACCTTTGATAACCTTGAGGGTTAAGAGCCAACATGCACTATTTTGGCTGGCATTTACAGATTTTCCCAGAGTTTAGCACTTGTGTGACTCAGAGATTGGTTCCCATCAGAGACAGGTACATGATCGATATATGGTTGTTTTTTCTTCAGAGATAGAGTTGGCTTGGTTTCCCATGTGTTACCCACCAAGTTGCACTAGGATGGACTTGCAGTTGAGCCACCAAAGTTTGAACATGGATGTGTTCAAAAGCAGAGTTCAGAAGTCCAGCCGGTCATTATGGCCAACTTTTTCTTCTCTATACCGCATTTTCATCCCCCCATGGGGCATTGTAATAAGATGAATCTGACATGATGAATTTGTAAAAGGCTTAGCCTCCTAAGACTTAATCATTAGTACATTACTCTAGAGTGTTTTTTTTTACTTTTAATTATCCCTTGCTTGAATTAAATTTTAAACGAGTTATAATTTTTGAGTTTTTTCACTCATTTCCTCCAAAGCTCGAGTATGTACTGATGGTTAGACCTTAGCTTGGAAAATCTAAGTCTAGTGTCTAATGTATATTACCATGCTAGTCATCAATTTTGAGTCATATGGAAATTGTGCTAATTCCCCCCTAGGATCTTTTAATGTTTTCAGTTAATAAAAAATTTCCCGCAAAATGGGATATTTTAATTGTAAATAAGTCATAAGTTAAAAAAGTGGTACTAGGAGGCATTATATGCCTTAGGGATATTCGTTTTCACACTCATAATACCCACTTCACCTAAGTACCCACTTTGTGAGTGAAATTAGTGATTTTTAATCACTTAAAATTAATTTTACTCACAAAAAGGTCAAAAAAAACAAATAAAAGACAAAAAATCAGCAAAACTGTTTTTGGGGAAACATGTCTAGGACATGTTTTGAGTCAACTCACCCTCCATTTGAGTTAACTGAGCCTTGTTGGCATCTAAGTGAGAGTAATGGGTGAGTTTTTAATCTGTTAGCTTGAGTTTGGAGCTTCCAACCAAGGAGAAGTGTGCCCCTCTTGAGGAGACGTGGCGCATTCCAAGAGAGGGTTGCCCACCTCTTGAGAGGTGGCGCCCTTCTCTTCACTTCTTTCTCACAAGTGGTGACTACAAGGAGTTGAGAGAGAGGTGGCAGCCACACCTATCACACTTGGCAACCTTTTCCCTTTCAAGTGGTGCGCCCTCCTTCTTTGGGAAGTGTGCCCCTCTCCCTATAAATGAAAGCATTCTCCCATTGCTTAAGCTAGTTGGAGCTTGGGAAGAATTGTTGATTGTATTTTGCTATTGTATCATCTCTTTGAGTTGGAATAAAGAGGCTTTGGAGGATGCATTGGTGTACCATTTTCATGTGTGGAATTTCTATGTCATTGTGTCGAATGTGAGGTATAATTTGTTTTTGTGCTTTTGCTTCTAATTGTTAATTTGTGCCCTTCGAGAGGAGTTGTCTCCTAGTTGGGTGAGATTAGAAGAGCTAGGTTGCATTATAATCTTATTGTTTATTTACATTTGATAGCTTTACTTTGCATGTTCATTTCGGTTAATGTTCATGCTCTTTTAAAGTATCTTTGTAGGTAGCATCATGCTTTTAACAATTTGTGTGGCAAGAAGTCTCTAAGTTTGCAAGTTCTCACACTTGAAGAGGAGGTTGGGCTCAGTTGCACTTGCCTCATTTTCAAGATCTTAAGGAAGACATACCCTCTTTGATCCATCAAGAAGACCCCATTTGCCGAAGATTCCAAGCATTTCAAGCATTTCTCTTCCTCTCTTGCTCAAATTCTAAATCATTCCTTTTTTTTGGATTACTTTAAATACATGCAAAGTAAGAGTTTTATTTCAAGTTAAATCTAAAGGATTCATTCTTTGCATGTCAAAAGTGAATAGCTTAGATCTTACTTTATAAAATTTTATTCATAAAGTAGATCTAGCTTGTAAATTTCTATCATTTAGCTAGTTTTGAAAGGCAAATTTATAAGGCTAAAGATAGTTTTCTTTCTTTAGTGTTTAAAAGCCAAATTTGAGCAAACTTGGTAATATCATTTTCTGTTTTAGGACAGCAAGTAATATTACTAAGAAAAGGCTTTCTTTTCTTGTTTCATTAGGCTTCATTTTGTTACTTTAGTGTAGGTTTTACTTAGAATCTTTTATAGAGTTTTGTGCAACTCTAACCTCTTTTTGTAGGCACCTTCTAATATTTGTTTTGCAGCATTTTGGCACAAGTTCCTTGTTGATTTTTGCAGGTTGGTGATCAAACAAGGGGATACTCTGCCAAAATTTGGCGGATTTGGACATTCCAGGACACCTGGGAGCATCTATCCTTCTTCAATAAACTTTGGAAAACTTGTAAGCTTAGTGGTCTCATCCATATAAGTGACCACAAGCATCCAAAAAGAGCATTGTAATCTCATTAATAAAATAAGTGGGCCACCTAGTCCCCACTCTTTAATCCCCCTAGGGGGGAACGGTTTCTTTGTGTGATTGTTCATTTTGGTTCTTTTGCTTCAAGTTTACAATTCTCACCTAAAGGAAAGCTAAAATCAACCATAAAATTTATCACAAGCACCACAAAACATTAGAGTAGGTTTCATTTTGTTAGATTAGTGTAGTTATATTTCAATTTCATAGAGTAGATTTCAATTTCAGCATTTATTTTCAGTTATTTCAATTTGGAAAATAAACAAATCCCCTCAGCTCCCCTTAGTATTGCTATGTCCCCTCCACTGCAAGCTTCGGCTTGATTGTTGGTGTGGCGTACATTAGAACAGGGGCTAGTCGGTGTGGAGTAGTCTTAATAGGGAAATCTTTAAGTTGTTATTGCTTGATTGGAAACACAAGGAATTTGTGTGTGAAGTCAGACGGGCCCTCTCAGGACATAGTCCTCCCCGTGTTCGACATCTGGCATTCTCCTAAATTTGTGTGTAAAGTCAGAGGGATACGCTCCCTGTTGAATCTCCAGCAAATTCAGCATCCAATTTGAGGGATAGCCTCTTATAGGCCAAATCTAGATTAGATTTACTTTCTTGTACCACTTTGCACACATCTCACATAGTGACTTGCATTCACAACAATCACTCCATCTAATCAACTCTAAATAAAATTTTACAAGAACACTTACACTGCAATCTTCATTTCAGCGGCATTACATACATCTTGCAATAATTGGTACTGGTCTCACTATATTTACTTTTAAAGCCTTTTACTTCAAGCATTTCATTTATCTTGAAGTACTTTATTGCTTATTGTTATTTACTTGCAAGTATCAACATTTACTTTCATTATCTTTCATGCAAGTATCTTTTATGTTTTGAATATCTCTTTATAAGCAATCTTAGTGAATGAATCATATATGTTGCTAGTGTAGATTGATATATTGTTATATTGTTCTTGTCTTTAAACTCCTAGAATACTAATTGTGCTTAGATTTAGCTTGAGCCTTAGATTATTTTATTAGGGACTACCCCCCTTGGCTTCGCTAGGAGTTGGCCTAGACGAAGGAGTTGAGAATCAAGTGACAGCACCTTGACTCGAAACTTTCCCCCAAGGACACACCCAATGGATTGAAGATTTCTTCCACGTTACCCAAGTTGTGTATAAAGGCGGCATCACCATGCATTTGAGAGAGATGTCTATATATAGCAGGTAACCCTACCTTTTAGGAGACAGTGATTGGAGACTCATTTGATAGTTTTGAACATATAGAGTTGGTCCTTGCATGATACTGAGCAAGATTGACCTTTTCCGGGGATCATGCATGGTATTTCTATTTTTACCAGGTTGAGCACCGGGGCACGCATGTCGATTCTGATCGCATATTTGGAATCCTCTCGAAAAATTGAATACGATGAGTATGATATCATTGACATGCGAGCACATTCTATTTTTAGATGTGTCTATTTTTAGACATGGGATACATGGTAGTGTTCTCCTAGTCATCCCAGACAGTTTTGACAGTTTCCCATTTTTAGGAGTCGGTCCCTATTTTTTGCAGTTTCTATTTATAGCAGGGGTGGTTGGCTCCAAAGGTGACAAATGGCAGGGTCAAATTCCAACATGTGGCAATGTTTCAGTGTGACATGTTAACATGTGGCATTAAAGTCAAAAAGTTAATAAATTTAAGGGATGCATGGGTGACGTGGCAATCCCATTGAGATGATTGAGCCAATCAAGGCTTAATTTTCTCACTAACTTTTTTCTCACTCACCATAACTCCACTTTCCATGCATTCATTTTGCCAAATTCCTTTTAAATTCCTCTTAAACAATAAATCCCTAAAATTAGGGAAATTCCGAAAAAAATAGGATGAATTCCCTCTCATTGGCTAATTCGTGCATAACTTGGCCAAATTTGGTGTTTGAGCATGCATTGGATTCTTAATTTTATCCTTTATGTGTTTCCCTCACTCCTTAAAGCTAAAGCACATGATTCACCTCTCATTGAGTCATTATCTCCCTCCCACTTCCTCAAGTGTGCCCTTACTCTTTCTTGTCCTCACATGTGTGGCACTTATCCTCATGCTTATTCTCTCCTCTCTCTTTGCATGTGCAACCTCACACCCTCACTCATACTTCTTGTTATCATGCAAACTATAGGTTGGGAAAAGCCCAACTCAATCCTCAAGATGGCGATAACGGTGGGAGAGTTTAACCACTATCACCTCAGATAAACCCTCCCCTTGCTTTAGTGAAGGATAAATCCAACACAAGGGGTAATCCCGAGTGACCCTAAGGGAAATGAGACGGAAAGTGAGAGTATGGATGTGATGCCCCTATAGGTCAAATTACTAAATGGAAGATAGCTTGGAAGTGGGTCTTAGTAGTGGTCAATGGTTGCTAAGAAACTTGAGTACCTACAGAAGGTGATTGTACCTGCAGAAGGTGATTGTACCTGCCCGAGACACAAGAAAACACAAGATACAAGACCAATATTCCAATGGACAAGCAAGTCAAGCTTGTTGTCCCTATTTGCAACAGTCAACAAAAATATATATCAGCAAGTAAATCATAGTTAAGGATGCAAGATAAGATGTTGAAAGTCAAGTAAATGGTGCAAGAGATAAGCTAGCAATCACTAGTATAACTCAAGTATAAAAGCATAAGACTTTAGCAATGAATTAAGGATGTTATAAACAAGTATTGCAGAGATATTTTATCATCCTTATGGCTGTAGCAAACTATTGCTACAGCAGAAAATTTCAACCCACAAAACAAGCAAGTAAACCAGCCAAAAAGTGTGTTGAGACTAGTAGATTATTATGGCAGCTTGCTAGCAAATTCTAGCGGTTGAAACGTGAGTTATAATCAAATTAGAGAGTAATTTGCTGCAGCCCTAATGGCTGTAGCTTTTATTAAGTTATAGCTCCAAGAAGAATAGGCTAACCAAGACGCCCTAGAGGCTTTAGCAACCTCAAAGCATCAAGAATAGTTTCCAACTTAAACAATATCAATATCTCACTAAATCACATTTACCAATGCAAACAATTTATTTCTCCAATGCAAACTTTGTGAAAATTCTAGGTCCTATCAACTTGCCTTCTTGGTCTGTCTTTGACCAAAGGAAGGCTCTAAGTTTCACTGTCTTCTTGTTTAGTTTTCTGCTGTTTTATAACAGCCAACAGTTCAAATACTTTCAAGCTGATTTGTTACGGTTATGTTCTCAATTTGGGTGCTCTAGCATGTCGTTTTTGTCATAAAAATTAGTACATGCAACTCAAATAAACATAACACACCTAATACATCGTTTACTGCAGATTATGAACAGATCTAAGAACTAATATCATGCATTTGTAGACACAGGTATTTTTGGTCAACATGACCCTGGACAAAACCCCCCCAGGGAAAACCAGTTTGAGATCTATGTGTATATATGAAGAAAGCAAATGAAGGGTTACA